>JAKWBO010000218.1:0-79207 GCA_034336685.1 Luscinia luscinia | reverse complement strand
AACCAAATGTTGGGATCCTTCAACCTTTGGGATCGCCCAAATCTTGGGATCAACCAATCTTTGGGATCCTCCAACCCGATTTTAGATGATCCTTCAACCAATTTTTGGCATCCTTCAACCTTTGGGATCATCCAACCAATCTTTGGGATCGTCTGACCAATCTTTCGGGCTCATGGAAATTTTGGGATCCTTCAACCCAATTTCAAGGATCCTCCATCCAACTTTTGGGATCACCCAAACCTTTGGGATCCTTCAGCCCTTGGGATCACGTAAAGTCTTGGAATTGTCCAAATTTTGGGAACCTTCAACCCCATTTCAGGGATCCTCCAACGCAGTTTTAGAGATCCTTCAACCAATTTTTGGCATCCTTCAACCTTTGGGATCATCCAATCAATCTTTGGGATCATCCAATCCTTGGGATCCTCCAATCAATCTTTGGGATCATCCAAATTTTGGGATCCTTCATCCCAATTTTAGGGATCCTCCAACCAATCTTCAGGATCCTTCAACCCTTGGGATCACCCAAATCTTTGGGATCATCCAACTCTTGGGATCGTCCAAATTTTGGGATCCTTCAACCCAATTTTAGGGATCCTCCAACCCTTGGGATCCCCCAATTTCAGGGATTTTCCAACCAATCTTTGGGATCATGCAAATTTTGGGATTCTTCAACCCCATTTTTAGAGATCCTTCAACCAATTTTTGGCATCCTTCAACCTTTGGGATCATCCAACCAATCTTTGGGATCGTCCAAATTTTGGGATCCTCCAACCCAATTTTACGGATCCTCCAACCAATCTTGGGATCATCCAAAACCTGAGATCATCCAAATATTGGGATCATCCAAATTTTAGGATCCTCCAACCAAATTTTAGGGATCACCCAAATCTTGGAATGATCCAACCAAATCTTGGGATTCTTCAACCCTTGGGATCGTCCGACCAATCTTCGGGATCATTGAAATTTTAACTTTTTGGGGATTTTAAAAACTTTTTGGTAATTTTGAGGGATTTTTGACAATTTTTTACAACTTTTTGTTACTTTTTGATACTTTTTTGTAATTTGGGGGAGTTTTGGTATTTTTTTCAACTTTTTGGGACTTTTTGCAACTTTTTGGTAATTTTGAGGGATTTTTGGTAGTCCTTTCAACTTTTTGGTAATTTTTTCTGCTTTATGGCAATTTTTGCCACTTTTTTACAATTTGGGGGATTTTTGGTATTTTTTTCCAACTTTTTGGTACTTTTTTCAAATTTTTGGTAATTTTGAGTGATTTTGGTGATCTTTTAAACTTTTTGGTGCTTTCTGCCACTTTTTAGTAATTTTGAGGTATTTAATTTTTTTTTTTTTATTTTTGGTATTTTTCTCAACTTTTTGCTAATTTTTGGGAATTTTTTTTGCAACTCTTCGGGGTTTTTTTTAACTTTTAGTAATTTTGAGGTATTTTTGATAATTCTTTGCAACTTTTTGGTAATTTTTTGCAATTTTTTGGTAATTTTTTGCAACATTTTGGTAATTTTGGAGGATATTTGATAATTTTTTGCAACTTTTTGGTAATTGGTAACTTTTTGCAATTTTTTGGTACCTTTTGCACCTTTTTGGTAATTTTGAGGAATTTTCGATAATTTTTTGCAACTTCTTGGTGATTTTTGGCAACTTTTGGATGATTCTTGTAGCTTTATGTTATTTTTGGTGATTTTCTTGGCCGGTTTCTGGCCCCACCTGTAGGAGACGTTGTCGGAGCACGGCTGGTGGGCGCGCACGATGATGAAGACGTGCTGGAAGTGGCTGCGGACATTCTGCGGCGTGAACGGCAGCGCGCCCGGCTCTTGGAAGATGATGGTGACGATGTCGTTGCCGATGTGGCGCTTCCGGAGCAGCTGGGAAGGGGTTTGGGGTTTTTTTTAGGGGGGGAGGAGAAATTTAAAATAGTGGGAATGGGTGGGATGAAGATTTGGGGTGGTTGTTGAGTTTTTGGAATTCTTGGGATCACCCAACCAATTCTGGGATCATTCAATCCTTGGGATCATCCAATCAACTCTTGGGATCCTCCAACCAATCCTTGGGATCTTCCATCCTTGGGATCCCTCAACCAACCCCTGGGATCATCCAGTCCTTGGATCCCTCAGCCCTTGGGATCATCCAGTCTTGGGGATCTTCCAATCTTTGGGATCTTCCAATTCTTGGGACCCCACCCCAAAACTCTTGGAATTCTTCAAACGTTGAAATACCCCAATTTCTGGGACCACCCCACTCTTGGGATTTCCTAATTTCAGGGATCCCCCAACTCTTGGGATCCTTCAACCTTTGGATCCCTCAACCAATCCTTGGGATCATCCAATCTCAGGGATCTTCCCAAAAATTTTGGGATCGTTCAACTCTTGGAATCCTTCAACCCTTGGGAACCTTCAATCTTTGGAATCATCCAATTTTTGGGATTCCCAGATTTCAGGGATTCCCCAATCCTTGGGATCCCCCAACTCTTGAGATCCTTCAAGTCTTGGATCCCTCAGCCAACCCCTGGGATCATCCAACCCTTGGGATCATCCAACCCTTGGGATCCTACAACTCACAGAATCCTTCAACCCTTGGATCTCCCACCCAACCCTTGGGATCCTCCAATTCTGGGATTCCTCAATCAACCCTTGGGAACATCCAATCCTTGGGATCCCCCAACTCTCAGAATCCTTGAACCCTTGGGATCTCCCACCCAACCATGGGGATCCCTCAATTCTGGGACCACCCAACCCTCAGGATCCCCCAGTCTCAGAGGTCCTCCAACCAAAGTTTGGGATCATTCAACTCGTGGAATCCTAATGTCCTGGGTCAGTGTTATGACTACTGTGTTATCTCCCGTAAATTTGTCCTAAACCAGGACACCTTCAAACTTTGGGATCCCCCAACTTGGGACCACCCAACTCTTGGGATTCCCTAGTTTCAGGGATCCTCCAACTCCTGGGATGCTTCAAGCCTTGGATTCCTCAACCAATCCTTGGAATCAACCAATCCTTGTGATCATCCAACCCTTGGGGTCCCACAACTCTTGGATTCCTCAATCAACCCTTGGGATCATTCAACCCTTGGGATCCCACAACTCTCAGAATCCTTCAACCCTTGGATCTCCCACCCAGGCCTGGGGATCCCCCAATTCTGGGACCACCCAATCCTCGTCATCCCCCAATCTCAGGGATCCTCCAACCAAAGTTCACCTGCTGGCGGTTGTTGGGGGTGTAGGGCAGCATGGTGGACACGTGGAACATGATCTCGTAGTCCTGGTACGTGGTGTAGAGCGAGTGCGTGCCCGTGGAGTCGGCTGCGGAAAACCGGGAAAGGACCAGACGGTGAAACCCCAAAAAGAGACTGTGAAACCCCAAAAACAGAAGGTGAAATCCCAGAAAAAAGAGATGGTGAAATCACAAAAAGAGGAAATGGTGAAATCCCAAAAAGCCAAGACAGTGAAATCCCAGAAAGAGAAGAAGGTGAAATCCCAAAAAGAAGAGACAATGAAATCCCAAAAATAGGAGACAGTAAAATCCCAGAAAAAAGAGATGGTGAAATCACAAAAAGAGGAAACGGTGAAATCCCAAGAAGACAAGATGGTGAAATCCTGGAAATAGGAGAGGGTGAAATAACAAAAATAGGAGACAATGAAATCCCCAAAACAGGAGACTGTGAAATCCTGGAAAGAGGAACCAATGAGATCCCGAAAAGAGGGGACAGTGAAATCCCAAAAAAATGAGATGGTGAAATCCTGAGAAGAAGAGAAGGTGAAATCCCAAAAATAGGAGAAGGTGAAATCCCAAAACAGGAGAAGGTGAAATCCCAGAAAAAAGAGACGGTGAAATCCCATAAAGAAGAGAAGGTGAAATCCCGAAAATAGGATCGGGTGAAATCCCGAAAAGAGGAGACGGTGAAATCCCAGATTTTGGGAATGAATCCCAGAACTCACTCTTGGAGTTCAACTGGGCCCACCCAACCCTTGGGACCCTTCAACCTTTGGGATCTCCCAACTCTTGGAATCCTTTCCTGGAATTCTTCAACCCTTGGGATCCTTCAATCTTTGGGAACCTTCAACCCTTGGGTTCACCCAACTCTTGGAATCCTTTCCTGAAACACTTCAACCCTTGGGAATCTTCAACCCTTGGGATCCTTCATCCTTTGGGGACCCCCAACTTTTGGAACTATCCAACCGTTGGGATCTCCCAGATTCCCTCCCGGGATCCCCAGACTCACTCTTGGTGTCGAGCTGCGCCGCGTACTTGGTGAAGGATTTGAGGGAAACCTTCTCCCCCAGCAGCGTGAGGAACTCGTCGAGCGCGGGCCCGGCCGCCTCGTTGTTGTACATCTCCTCCTCCGAGCTCTGCCCGGCCTTGCAGTACAGGATCCCCACCTTGTGCCGCCGGCACAGCTGCGGGGGAAAGCGGCGATTCGGCAAAGGTTGGGGCTTGGAGGAGTTTGGGATGGGTCACTCAACTCTTGGAATCAACCAAACCTTGGGATCCTTCAACCCCTGGGATTAACCAACCCCTGGGACCCTTCAACCAACTCTTGGGATCAACCAATCCTGGGGATCCTTCAACCAACTCCTGGGATCCCTCAACCAACCCTTGGGATCCCTCAACTAACCCTTGGGATCATTCAACCAACCCTTGAGATCCTTCAACCAACTCTTGGGATCAACCAATCCTGGGGATCCTTCACCCAACTCCTGGGATCCTTCAACCCCTGGGACTAACCAATCCTTGGGATCCTTCAACCAACTCCTGGGATCCCTCAAGCAACCCTTGGGATCCCTCAACCAACCCTTGGGACCCTTCAACCAATTCTGGGGATCAACCAATCCTGGGGATCCTTCACCCAACTCTTGGGATCAACCAATTCTTGGGATCCTTCAACCAACCCTTGGGATCAACCAATCCTGGGGATCCTTCACCCAACTCTTGGGATCAACCAACTCTTGGGATCCTTCAACCAACTCTTGGGATCAACCAACCCTTGTGATCAACCAATCCTTGGGATCCTTCAACCAACTCTTGGGATCCCTCAACCAATCCTTGGGATCCTTCAACCATCTCTTGGGATCAACCAACCTTTGGGATCCTTCAACCAACTCTTAGAATCCTTCCATCTTTGGGATTCCCCAACTTCGGGGGGAATTTCCCAGAAATTTCCACCAAAACCTCCCAGAAAAATCCCAAATCCCAGAAACTCCCAAGTTCCAGGAATTCCCCCCAAATCCCAGGAATCCTTCAAGCTTTGGAATCCCTAAAGCCAAAACCATCCCCAAATTCCAGAAATTCCCAAAAATCCCCCCAAAATCCTCCAAAAATACACCCAAAATAATTCTGGAAAATCCCCTAAAAATAAAAAAAAATCCCGGAAAAATCACAGAAATTTCCAAAAAATAATAAAAAAAAATCCCAGAAATTCCCCAAAAATTCCTAAAAATTCCCAGAAAATCCCCCAAAAATTTCAAAAAATGCCCCCCCAAAAACCCAAAAATATCTACCAAAAATCCATAAAAAATACAAACAAATTCCCAAAACATCCCAAAAAAATAAAAAAAAAATCTCCAAAAATCCCAGAAAATTACCCAAAAATTCCCAAAACTCCCCAAATTGAGGGCTGCTCACCCCCTGCTCATCCAGCTTGAGCAGCTGCTCGGTGACCTTGGGCATGGGAATCCCAGAAACCCCCAAATTCCAGAAATCCCCAAAAAAATCTCACAAAATCCCGCGAAAAAAATCCCAAAAACTCACGTAAAATCCTTAGAAAAATCCCAAAAAATCCCAAAAATTCCCAAAAAAATCACAGAAAATGCCTCCCAAAAAAACCAAAAATATCCATCAAAAATCCAAAAAAAATCCTAGAAAATTCAAGAAAAATTCCCAAAAAACTCCCAAAAATTCCTAAAAAATCCCAGAAAATCCCCCAAAATCCCAGATAATTCCCAAAAAATTCCCAAACCCCCAAATTGAGAGCTGCTCACCCCCTGCTCATCCAGCTTGAGCAGCTGCTCGGTGACCTTGGGCATGGCAATCCCAGAAACCCCCAAATTCCAGAAATTCCCCAAAAAATATCTCACAAAAATCCCGTGGGAAAAAATCCCCCCAAAAATCCCAAAAACTCACGTAAAATTCCTTAGAAAAATCCCAAAAATCCCAAAAATTCCCAAAAAAATCACAGAAAATGCCTCCCCAAAAACCCAAAAATATCCATCAAAAATCCCAGAAAAATCCTAGAAAATTCAAGAAAAATTCCCAAAAAATCCCAAAAAAATCCTAAAAATTCCCAAAAATTCCCAAAAAATTCCAAAAATTCCCAAAACTCCCCAGATTGAGGGCTGCTCACCCCCTGCTCGTCCAGCTTGAGCAGCTGCTCGGTGACCTTGGGCGTGGCCAGCGCCAGCCGCAGGCAGTGCGTGTTCAGCTCGGGAACGACGAACTCCAGGATCTCCCGCAGGGGGATCCCGCGGCCGGAGCCGGCCTTGGACGTGCTGGGCACGGCGTCCTCCAGGATGGAGCCACGGAGAGTGACCAGCTGAAACATGGGGAAAAAACCAGGATTAAAAAAATCTGGGGTTAAAAAAAATCTGGGATTAAATTAAACAGGATTTTTAAAAATCCGGGATAAAGAGCTCGAAAATCAGGAGAAACGAGATTAAATCGCCAATTTCGGGGATCAATTCAAGAGGTTTTTGCCCAAAGTTGAGGAATTTTGTCCCAAAATTGTGGGAATTTTATCCCAAAATTGAGAGGATTTTATCCCAAAATTGGGGATTTTAAATCTGAAATTGAGGGAATTTTATCCCAAAACTGAGGGAATTTCATCCCAAAGTTCAGAGATTTCAGCCCAAATTTGTGGGACTTTTATCCCCCAATTGTGGCAATTTTATCCCAAAATTGATCCCAAAATTCAGAGATTCAACCCTGAAAATGCAGGAATTTTATCCCAAAATTCTGGGAATTTTGAGTCAAAATTGTGGGATTTGGCCACAAAATTGTGGGGATTCTATCCCAAAATTGTGGGAATTTTATCCCAAAACTGAGAGATTTTTATCCTGAAATTGAGGGAGCTTTATCCAAAAATTGAGGGATTTTTATTCGGAAATTGCGGGAATTTTATCCTGAAATTCAGGGATATGACCCCCAAATTGTGGGAATCTTATTCCAAAACTGAGAGGATTTACCCTAAAAATTGAGGGAATTTCATCCCAAAATTCAGGATTTTTACCCTAAAAATTGAAGAAATTTTATCCTAAAATTCTGGGAATTTTGTCCTAAAACTGAGAGAAATTAAACCAGAAAAATTTGGTGAATTCCAGAATTTCCTGAAGCCATGGACAATAACCAGCTGGGAAAAATCCAGGATTAAAAAATCTGGGATTGAAAAAAAACCTGGGATTAAATTAAACATTTAGGATAAAAATTCTGGGATAAAGAGCTCAAAAATCAGGAGAAACGAGATGAAATTGTGATTTTTGGGGATAAATCCAAAGGTTTTTAGCCCAAAGTTGAGGGAATTTTCTCCCTAAATTATGGGAATTTTATCCCAAAATTGAGAGGATTTTATCCTGAAATCCAGGGAATTTTATCCCCGAACAGAGGGAATTTTATCCTGAAATTCAGGGGTTTTAATCCTGAATTTGAGCCAATTTTATCCCAAAACTGAGAGGATTGACCCTAAAAATTGAGGGAATTTTATCCCCAAATCCAGGGAATTTTATCCCAAAACTGTGAAAATTTTACCCTGAAGTTCTGGGAATTTTAACCCAAAACTGTGAAAATTTTACCCTGTAATTCTGGGAATTTTATCCCAAAACTGAGGGGATTTGACTTTGAAATTGAGGGAATTTTACCCCAGAATTGAACAAATATTGTCCCCAAATTATAATAATTTTATCCCAAAATTGAGGGATTTTAGCCCAAAATTGCAGGAATTTTATCCCCAAATCGTTGGAATTTGACCCCAAAATTCTGGGAATTTTATCAGGAAATTCTGGGAATTTTATCCCAAAACTCAGGGGATTTTTACCCTAAATTGAGGGAATTTCATCCCAAAATTCAGGATTTTTACCCTAAAAATTGAGGAAATTTTATCCTAAAATTCTGGGAATTTTACCCTAAAACTGAGAGAAATTAAACCAGAAAAATTTGGTGAATTCCAGAATTTCCTGAAGCCATGGAGAATAACCAGCTGGGAAAAATCCAGGATTAAAAAATCTGGGATTAAAAAAAAACTGGGATTAAATTAAACATTTTGGATAAAAATTCTGGGATAAAGAGCTCGAAAATCAGGAGAAACGAGATGAAATTTTGATTTTTGGGGATCAATTCAAGGGGTTTTAGCCAAAAATTGATCCCAAAATTCAGAGATTTGACCCTAAATATGAGAGAATTCTATACAAAAATTCTGGGAATTTTATCCCAAAACTGAGGGATTTTAAATCAGGAATTGAGGAATTTTATCCTAAAATTCAGGGATTTTAGCCCAAATTTTATTAATTTTATCCCCAAATTATGGCAATTTTATCAAAAACTGTGTGAATTTTATCCTGAAATTTTATCCTTTGGATTTTTTGGGGGTTTTTTGGAATAATTTGAATTTTGGGAATTTTGGGAATTTTTGGGAATTCTGAGATGTTCCCACCAGAGGATGAGCCTGTGCAGGAACTGGGGGCTGAGCTCTGAGGGGTTTGGGGTGAATTTTATCGATTTTTATCAAATTTTTTTGATTTTTGGGTGAATTTTTTTGGATTTTTTTTAGGATTTTTTTGGGATAATTTGAATTTTGGGAATTTTGGGATTTTTGGGAATTCCCACCTGGCTGATCCTGAGGATGAGCCTGTGCAGGAACTGGGGGCTGAGCCCTGGGGGGTTTGTGGTGAATTTTATCGATTTTTATCAATTTTTTGATTTTTGGGTGAATTTTTGTATTTTTTGGGGATTTTTTGGGATAATTTGAATTTTGGGAATTTGGGGAATTTTTGGGATTTCTGAGATGTTCCCACCTGAGGATGAGTCTGTGCAGGAACTGGGGGCTGAGCTCTGAGGGTTTGTGGTGAATTTTATCGATTTTTATCAATTTTTTTTTATTTTGGGTGAATTTTTGTGAATTTTTGGGGGGTTTTTTTTGGGATAATTTGAATTTTGGGAATTTTTGGGAATTATGGGATGTTCTGAGATGTTCCCACCTGAGGATGAGCCTGTGCAGGAACTGGGGGCTGAGCTCTGGGGAGTTTGGGGTGAATTTTATCAATTTTTTTGATTTTTGGGTGAATTTTTTGTATTTTTGGGGGATTTTTTTGGGATAATTTGAGTTTTGTGAATTTTGGGATTTTTGGGAATTCCCACCTGGCTGGTCCTGAGGATGAGCCTGTGCAGGAACTGGGGGCTGAGCTCTGAGGGGTTTGGGGTGAATTTATCGATTTTTATCAATTTTTTATTTTTTGGGTGAATTTTTTGGATTTTTGGGGAATTTTTTGGGATAATTTGAATTTTGGGAATTTTCAGAATTTTGGGATTTTTGGGAATTCTCACCTGGCTGCTCATGAGGATGAGTCTTTGCAGGGACTGAGCTCTGGGGAATTTGGGTGAATTTTATCAATTTTTCGATTTTGGGTGAATTCTTTTGGATTTTTTTGGGGATTTTTCTGGGATAATTTGAATTTTGGGAATTTTTGGGATTTTTGGGAATTCCCACCTGGCTGGTCCTGAGGATGAGCCTGTGCAGGAACTGAGCTCCAGCTCTGAGGGGTTTGGGGTGAATTTTATCGATTTTTATCTATTTTTTTATTTTTTGGGTGAATTTTTTTGGGGATTTTTTTTGGATAATTTGAATTTTGGGAATTTTTGGGATTTTTGGGAATTCCCACCTGGCTGCTCCTGAGGATAAGCCTGTGCAGGAACTGGGGGCTGAGCTCTGGGGAATTTGGGGTGAATTTTATCAATTTTTTGGATTTTTGGGGGAATTTTTTGAATTTTTCTGGGGGATTTTTTTTGGGATCATTTGAATTTTGGGAATTTTGGGAATTTTTGGGAGTTATGGGATGTTCCCACCTGAGGATGACTCTGTGCAGGAACTGGGGGCTGAGCTCTGAGGGGTTTGGGGTGAATTTTATGGATTTTTATCAAATTTTTTGATTTTTGGGTGAATTTTTTTTTATTTTTTTGTGGATTTTTTTGGGATAATTTGAATTTTGGGAATTTTTCAGAATTTTGGGATTTTTGGGAATTCTCACCTGGCTGCTCATGAGGATGAGTCTTTGCAGGGACTGAGCTCTGGGGAATTTGGGGTGAATTTTATCAATTTTTTCGATTTTTGGGTGAATTCTTTTGGATTTTTTTGGGGATTTTTCTGGGATAATTTGAATTTTGGGAATTTTTGGGATTTTTGGGAACTCCCACCTGGCTGGTCCTGAGGATGAGCCTGTGCAGGAACTGGGGGCTGAGCTCTGGGGGCTCCTCCAGCCGCTCCCGCCGCGCGCTCACGGCCACGGGACCCAACTTCTCGTCCAGCCCAAAGTAGTTGGAGTGTTCTGGGGAAAAAATGGGAATTTGGGAATTTTGGGGGATTTTGGGGAATTTTGGGAGAGGAAATGGGAATTGTGGGAGGAAAAATGGGAATTTTGGGAGGAAAAATGGGAATTTTGAGGGAAAAAATGAGAATTTTGGAGGGAGAAAAGGGAAAAAATGGGAATTTTTGGGGGAAAAATGGGAATTTTTGGAGGGAGAAAAAGGGAAAAATGGGAATTTTTGGGGGAAAATGGGAATTTTGGGAGGAAGAAATGGGGATTTTGGGGGACAAAATGGGAATTTTGGGAGGAAAATGGGAATTTTGGAAATTTTGGGGGAGAACATGGGAATTTTGGGAGGGGAAATGGTAATTTTGGAAATTTTGGAGGGAAAATGGGAATTTTGGGAGGAAAATGGGTTTGGGAGAGGAAATGGGAAAAATGGGAATTTTGGGGGAAAAAAGGGAATTTTGAAAATTTTGGAGGAAAAATGGGAATTTTGGGAGAAAAATGGGAATTTTGGGAATTTTGGGAGAGGAAATGGGATTTTGGGAGGAAAACGGGGGGAAATGGGAATTTTGGGAGGGGAAATGGGGAAAAATGGGAATTTTGGGAGGAAAATGGGAATTTTGGGAAGAAGAAATGGGAATTTGGGGAGTAAAATGTGAGAATTTTAGCGGGAATTTTGGGAGGAAAATGGGAATTTTGGGAGAGGAAATGGGGAAAATGGGGGGAAAAATGGGAAGTTTGAGGGCAGAAAATAGGAAAAAATGGGAATTTTGGGAGGAAAATAGGAGAAAAAGAAAATTTGGGAATTTTGGGAATTCTGGGAGAGGAAATGGGAACTGTGGGAAGGAAATGGGGAAAATGGGGAAAATGGGAATTCTGAGGGAAAAATGGGAATTTTGGAAAGTTTGGGGAAAATGGGAATTTTGGGAGAAAAAGGGAAAAATGGGAATTTTGGGGGAAATGGGAATTTTGGGGGAGAAAAGGAAAAATGGGAAAAATAAGAAAAATAGAATTTTGAGAGGGAAATGGGAAAATGGGAATTTTGGGGAAAATGTGAATTTTGGAAGAAGAAATGGCGACTGGGGAGTAAAGTGGGAAAAATGGGAATTTTGGGAGGAAAATGGGGAAAATGGGAATTTTGGGAGGGGAAATGGGAAAAATGGGAATTTTGGGGGAAAATTAAAAATTTTAGAAGGGAAATGGGAATTTTGGGGGTAAAAATGGGAATTTTGGAAATTTTGGAGGGAAAATGGGAATTTTGGGGGGAAATGGGGGAAAAACAGGAAAAATGGGAATTTTGGGGGAGAAAAGGAAAAAATGGGAATTTTTTGGGGGAAAATGGGAATTTTGGGAGCAAGAAATGGGGATTTTGGGGGAAAAAATGGGAATTTTGGGAGGAAAATGGGAATTTTGGAATTTTGGGGGAGAAAATGGGAATTTTGGGAGGAATAATGGAAATTCTTGGGAGAAAAATGAAAAAATGGGAATTTTTGGGGGAGAAAAGGAAAAAATGGGAATTTTTGGGGGAGAAAAAGGAAAAAATGGGAATTTTTGGGGGGAAATGGGAATTTTAAGGGCAGAAAATGGGAATTTTGGGGAGGGGAAAATGGGAATTTTGGGGGCAGAAAAGTGGGGAAAAAAGGGAATTTTGGAAATTTTAGGAGGGAAAATGGGAATTTTGAGGGGGAAAATGGGAAAAATGGAGGGGAAAATGGGAATTTTGGGAGGAGAAAATGAAAATTTTGGGAGAAAAGGGGAATTTTGGGGAGAAAATGAGAATTTTGGGGGAGAAAATTGGAATTTTAGGGGAAAAATGAGAATTTTGGGGGTAAAAATTGGAAAAATGGGGGAAAATGGGGGAAAACCAGGAAAAGAATGGGAGGAAATTTCAGGAAAAAAATTGGGGAAATTGCAAGAAAAAATGAGAAAAAAACAGAAAAGAAGAAAAAAAAACAGAAAAAATGGGAAATTGTGGGAAAAATGGGGAAATTCAGAAAAATGGGAAATAAAAAAAAAAACAAGGAGAAATTGAGGGAAAATGGGGAAATTCAGGAAAAATTTGAAAAATCCAGAAAAAAATTAGGGAAAATGGAGAAAAAAAAAATCAGGAAAAAATGGGAAAAACATTGAAAAAAAGGAATTCAGGAAAAAGTGGGAAAATTCAGAAAAAAATGGGGAAATAATGAAAAGAAATGGGGAAAAATGGGGAGAAATTCAGGAATAAAGGGGGGAAATGAGGAAAAATTGGAGAAATCAGAAAAAATGGGGGAAATGGAGAGAAATAGGAAAAAATGAGAGAATTCAGGAAAAAATAGGAATAAAAAAAGGAAAAATGGGGAATTCAGAAAAAAAATGGGGACTTTTAAAAAAAATGGGAAATTTTAGGAAAAATTTTGAGGAATTCAGGAAAAATGGGAGAAATTGAGGAAAAAAAGGAGAAATTTTAAAAATTTGAGAAATTCAGAAAAATGGGGACATTCTGGGGGAAATGAAGAAAAAAAGGAGAAAATTGGAGAGAAATAGGGAAGAAAAAGGAAATAAAAAAAATCAGGGGGAAAATGACAAAAAAGAAAAATCTCAAAATTGTAAAAAAAAAAAAAAGTTGAAGATCAATAATAAAATCCCCAAAAATCCCCAAAATTTAAAAAAAAAAAATCCCAAAATCCCATTTTCAGCATTCCTGCTCTGGGACCCCAAAATTCCTGAAAATTAAAAAAATTCTTCAAAACTTCCCCAAAAATTGGCCAAAAATCCCCAAAATCTCCTAAAATTCCCTCAAATCCCCTAAAATAATAAAAAAAAAATTTAAAAATCTGCAGAAATTTAAAAAATAATTTCTTTAAATTTCTCCAAAAATCTCCCCAAAAATTCTAAAAAAATTGAAAAAAAAAAACCCCAAAATCCTAAAATTCCCCAAAATCCCCAAATTTGAAAGAACTATTTCAATAAAGCCCAAAATTCCCTGGAAAATCCCAAAATTCAAAAAAAAAAAAATCCCCCAAAATCCCCTAAATTCAGCCTAAAATCCTAAAAATTCTTTAAAAACCCCAAAATCCAAAAACATCCCCAAAAAAATCCTCAAAAAAATCCCAAAAATCTCCAAAAAAATCCTCCAAAAAATCCCAAAATTCTGACAGAAATCAACAAAAAAATCCCAAAATTCTCCCTAAATTCTCCAAAATTCCTCCAAAAAAACCCCAAAAATCCTCAAAAAATTCCAAAAATTCCCAAAAATCCTCCAAGTTCCTCAAAAATCCTCTAAAAAATCTGCAAAATCTAAAAAATCCCAAAATTCCCAAAAAATCCCCAGAAATGCCCTAAATTCCCTAAAATTCTCCAAAAAATCCTCCAAAAATCCCAAAATTCCCAAAACTCACCCTAAATTCCATAAAATTCCTCCAAAAATTCTCTAAATTCACCTGAAATTCCTCAAGAACTCTCAACAAAAATCCCAACATTTCTAAAAAGTCCCCAAAAAATCCTAAAATCCCACAAACATCCTATAATTCACCCTAAATTCCTGAAAAATCCTCCAAAAATCCCCAAAATCCCCAAAAATTCACCCAGAATTCCCAAAAACTCCAAAAATCCCCAAAATTCATCCAAAATTCCCAAAAATCCCCAAAAAATCCTCAAAATTCCTCCAATAAATCCCAAAATCCCCCAAAAAATCCTAAAATTCACCCTAAATTCTCCAAAATCCTCCAAAAAATCCTCTAAATTCACAATAAATTCACCAAAATTTCTCAAAAAAATTCTTCTAAATTCACCCTAAAATTCACCCGATATTCCTCAAAAATCCTGTCAAAAAATCCCCAAAAATGGCCAAAAATTCTCCAAAAAAATCCCCAAAAAACCCTAAAATTCACCATGAATTCCTCAAAAATGCCCCACAAAAATCTCCAAAATTTTGCCAAAATTCCACAAAAATCCTCCAAAAAAATCCTCTAAATTCAGCCTAAATTCACCCAAAAATCCTCAAAAAAATCCCAAAAATTCACCCTAAATTCCTTAAAAATCCCCCACAAAAATCTCCAAAATTCACACTAAATTGCACAAAAATCCTCCAAGAAATCCTCTAAATTCACACTAAATTCCTCAAAAATCCTCCAAAAACATCTCCAAAATTCACCTGAAATTCACCAAAATCCTCCAAAAATCTACAAAATTCAGCCTGAATTCCACAAAAATCCTCCAAAAAGCCTCTAAATTCACCCTAAATTCCCCAAAAATCCTCCAAAAAGTCATCTAAATTCACCCTAAATTCCCCAGAAATCCTCAAAAATCCCAAAAATTCACCCTAAATTCCTGGAAAACCCCCACAAAAATCTCCAAAATTCACCCAAAATTCACCAAAAATTCTCCACAAAAATCTAAAAAATTCAGCCTGAATTCCTCAAAAACCCTCCAAAAAATCACCAAAATTCACCCAAAATTCACCAAAAATCCTCCACAAAACTCTAAAAAATTCAGCCTGAATTCCTCAAAAATCCCCAGAAAAACCTCTAAATTCACCCTAAATTCACCCAAAAATCCTCAAAAAAATCCCAAAAATTCACCCTAAATTCCTCAAAAATCTCCCACAAAAATCTCCAAAATTCAGCCTGAATTCTCAAAAATCCTCAAAATAAAATCCTCTAAATTCACCCTAAATTCCTCAAAAATTCTCCAAAATTCACCCTAAATTCACCAAAACTTCTCCAAAAATATCCCAAAAATTCACCCTAAATTCATCCAAAATTCAGTAAAAATCCTCCAAAAAATCTCCAAAATTCACCCAAAAATCCTCTAAAAATTCCTCTAAATTTACCCAAAATTCACCCAAAAATCCTCCAAAGAATCTCCAATATTCACCTGACATTCAACCAAAATCCTCCAAAAAATCCTCTAAATTCACCCTAAATTCACCCAAAAATCCTCAAAAAAATCCCAAAAATTCACCCTAAATTCCTTAAAAATCCCCCACAAAAACCTCCAAAATTCACCCGAAATTCACCAAAAATCCTCCACAAAAATCTACAAAATGCAGCCTGAATTCCTCAAAAATCCTCCAAAAAATCATCTAAATTCACCCTAAATTCCTCAAAAATTCTCCAAAAACTCTCCAAAATTCACGCTAAATTCACCAAAAATTCTCCAAAAAATCCCAAAAATTCACCCTAAATTCCTTAAAAATCCCCCACAAAAACCTCCAAAATAATCCTCTAAATTCACCCTTAAATTCCTCTAAAATCCTCTAAAAATCCCCAAAAATCCTCTAAAAATCCCCAAAAATCCTCAAAAATCCTTTAAAAAATCCCTGAAAATCCCTAAAAAATCCAAAAATCCTCCAAAAATCCCCTAAATCTCAAAAAATTCCAAAAATTCCCAAAAATCCTCCAATATTCACCTGAAACTCCCAAAAAACCTGCAAACAAAATCACCAAATCACCAAATCTCAAACCTCTGCAGTGGCAGCAGCGCCCCCAGGTCCCAATGGGGCAAAAAATCCCAAAAGTTCCACAAAATATCCCCAAAATTCCTCCAAAAAACCCTCTAAATTCAGCCTAAATTCACCCAAAAATCCTCAAAAATCCTCTACATTCACACTAAATTCACCCTAAATTCCAAAAAAAAAATCCTCTAAATTCACCCTAAAATTCACCCGATATTCCTCAAAAATCCTGTAAAAAACTCCCAGTGTTTCCAAAAAATCCCCAAAAATTCACCCAAAAATCCTCCAAAAAATCACCATAAAATCCTAAAATTCACCATAAATTCCTCAAAAATGCCCCACAAAAATCTCCAAAATTTAGCCAAAATTCCACAAAAATCCTCCAAAAAAATCCTCTAAATTCAGCCTAAATTCCACCCAAAAATCCTCCAAAAAGTCCTCTAAATTCACCCTAAATTCACCCAAAAATCCTCAAAAAAATCCCAAAATTCACCCTAAATTCCTTAAAAATCCCCCACAAAAACCTCCAAAATTCACCCGAAATTCACCAAAAATCCTCCACAAAAATCTACAAAATGCAGCCTGAATTCCTCAAAAATCCTCCAAAATATCCTCTAAATTCACCCTAAATTCCTCAAAAATTCTCCAAACAATCTCCAAAATTCACCCTAAATTCACCAAAAATTCTCCAAAAAGATCCCAAGAATTCATGCTAAATTCACCCAAAAAATCCCCAAAAATTCTACAAAATTCTCCAAAAAATCTCAAAATCCCAAAAGAATCCTAAAATTCATCTAAACCCCAAAAAATCCCCAGAAAAATCCCAAAATCCCCAAAAAATCCTACGATTCACCCTAAATTCCTAAAAATCCTCAGAAAATCCCAAAACTCCACAAAAATTCCTCAAAAATCCTCTAAAAAATCCCCAAAAATCCTCAAAAATCCTTTAAAAAACCCCTGAAAATCCCTAAAAAATCCAAAAATCCTCCAAAAAATCCCCTAAATCTCAAAAAAAAAAAAATCCCAAAAATCTCCAACATTCACCTGAAACTGCCAAGCAACCTGCAAGAAAAGCTCCCAAGTTCACCCTGAGTGCCCGACCTTTGCCGTGGAAGTAGAGGCGGTAGTAGCGCGCGCCCAGGTCCACGTGCTCCACGCTGTAGCCGCGCGGGCGGTCGGGCTCGCGCTGCTCCTCGGGCGGCTCCAGCACGGAGACGCCGGCGTTGCTGGGCCTGCCCGCCCGGCAGCGCTCGGGCAGCGCCGGCGCCGCGGGCGCGGCCGACTGGGCGAAGCTGACGTCGCGCTGGCCGCAGCCGCCGCCGATCTCGTTGCGGAAATGGGGACAGCTCAGCAAGAGCTCGTTGCTGGTGTCGTCGCCTAAATCCTGCTCCAGGTTCTCTTTGCAGTTCAAATCCTCCGTGCTGGAGAAGTTGGGGTCGGCGCCGGCCGAGGCGGCCGAGGCGCCGGTCGTGGTGTTGCGGCGCTGGGCGGCGCCGGCGGGAGAAACGGCCTCGAAGAAAAGGCTCTGGACGTCGAAGTGGGCGAAGCCTTTGCGGCAAACCCAGGCTTTGGGGGGCTCTGCCGCCCGGGGCTCCTCGGGCTCTTTGGGGCCGCGCAGCTTTTTGAAGATGGACTCGTCGTTCTTGGCGCGCCGGCGCGGCTTTTCCTTCGGCGCCTCCTGGCGGTTTTCCGCCCGCTCCGGTTTCTTGGCGCGGAACTCGTTGAGCATCTCGAAGAAGCTCTGCTCGGGGATGCCCTGCACGTCGATGGACGAGGTGCTGCCGTACTCGCTGGAACAAGCCGGCGCCAGCGGCGCCACATGGCTCCGGCGCCTCCTCGGCGTCGCACTCGCTCAGCGTGGCCTCGCTGCTGCTGCGCTGCCGCAGCGCCGCGCCCGGCGGGCTCTCGGCGAGCTCGGCCTCCCGGCGGCGCTGCCGCGGCAAAGGCGCCAAGGGGCGCGGGCCGAAAGGGCGCGAATCGCCGGGAGCGTCCTTGGGGCGCGGCGGCCACTCGGCCACGCGGGCGCGGACGCCCATCCTGGGCACCGGGGGCACGTCGGAGCGCTGCGAGCTCATGGTGCCAGCGGGAGCCCGGGGCTGGAGCTCATGGGGAAACGGGGGAAAATGGGAATTCGGGGCTGGGGCTCATGGGGAAACGGGGAGAAATGGGAATTTGGGGATGGAGGTCACGGGGAAACGGGGAAAAATGGGAATTTGGGGATGGAGGTCATGGGGAGACGGGGAGAAATGGGAATTTGGGGCTGGAGCTCATGGGGAAATGGGGAGAAATGGGAATTTGGGGATGGAGCTCATGGGGAAACGGGGAAAAATGGGAATTTGGGGATGGAGGTCATGGGGAAACGGGGAAAAATGGGAATTTGGGGCTGGAGGTCACGGGGAAACGGGGAAAAATGGGAATTTGGGGATGGAGGTCACGGGGAAACGGGGACGGGGAACAGCGGGAATTGCGGGAGGAACGGCGGGAAAAGGGCGGCGGCGCATGGCGGCGAATTCTGCGGAGAAAAAGAAAAATAAAAGTTTTAGGATGAGGATTTCTCAGAAAAATTGAATGGAATTATGGGAGTATTCAAGGAAATAAATCTGAAAAATTTCAGGAGATTTGGGGGAATTTTCATGGAAATAAATCTGAAAAATTTCAGGAGATTTGGGGGAATTTTCATGGAAATAAATCTAAACAATTTCTGGGGAATTTTGAGGATTTCCATGGAAATACATCTGAAAAATTTCAGGAGGTTTTTGGGAATTTTCGAGGAAATAAATCTAAAAAGTTTCCGGGAATTTGTGTGAATTTTTGAGAAAATAAATCTAAAAAATTTCAGGGGATTTTTGGGAATTTCTATGGAAACAAATCTAAAAAATTTCAGGGATTTTTGGGAAGTTTCACGGAAAGAAATCTGAAAAGTTTCAGGACATTTGGGGGAAATTTCATGGAAATAAATCTAAACAATTTCTGGGGAATTTTGGGAATTTCCATGGAAATAAATCTGAAAAATTTCAGGGGATTTTTGGGAATTTCCATGCAAATAAATCTAAAAAATTTCAGGGATTTTTGGGAGCTTTCATGGAAATAAATCTGAAAAATTTCAGGACATTTGGGGGAATTTTCATGGAAATAAATCTAAACAATTTCTGGGGAATTTTGGGAATTTCCATGGAAATAAATCTAAAAAATTTCAGGAGATTTGTGGGAATTTTCATGGGAACAAATCTAAAAAATTTCAGGGGATTTTTGGGAATTTTCATGGAAATAAATCTGAAAAATTTCAGGTGATTTTTGGGAATTTCTACGGAAATAAATCTAAAACATTTCAGGGATTTTTGGGAGCTTTCATGGAAATAAATCTGAAAAATTTCAGGAGATTTGTGGAAATTTTCATGGGAACAAATCTAAAAAATTTCAGGGGATTTTTGGAATTTTCATGGAAATAAATCTGAAAAATTTCAGGGATTTTTGGGAATTTCTATGGAACTAAATCTGAAAAATTTCAGGAGATTTTTGGGAATTTTCATGGAAATAAATCTGAAAAATTTCAGGGATTTTTGGGAATTTCTATGGAACTAAATCTGAAAAATTTCAGGAGGTTTGTGGGAATTTTCGAGAAAATAAATCTAAAAAATTTCAGGGGAATTTTGGGAATTTCTATGGAAATAAATCTACAAATTCCAGGAGATTTTTGGGAATTTTAAGGGAATTAAATTCAGCAATTCCAAGTTTTTTCCTGAGGAATTTCCATGAAAATAAATCTACAAATCCCAGAAAGTTTTTGGGAATTTTCATGGAAATAAATCTAAAAAAAATTCAGGGGATTTTGGGAATTTTCATGGAAAGAAATCTACAAATTCCAGGGGATTTTGGGGAATTCCAGGAACTCCAGAGGAAAAATTTGGGATTTAAAAAAAAAAGGTGGGAAAAAGTGAAAAACAATTACTTCAAAAACAAAAAACTGGGATTTGCAAGCCCCAAAATTGGGAATTTTAGGGAAAATTCCAAATTTTTTTTGGAAATTTTAAGGAAAATTCTGACTTTTTTTTTTTAATTTTAAGGAAAATTGCAACATCTTTTGGAGGGAATTTTAAGTAAAATTCTGACCCAAAAACTGACAATTTTTATTAAAATAAAATAATTAAATTTATTAATTAAACTATTTTATAAACTTTTAATAAAATTCCCAGGCTGGGAATTCCCAGAAGTCGAATCCGGAAGAAAAAAAGGAATTTATTTAATCATTAACTCCAAGATTTTTCATCAACCCAAAGAATTTTTAACTCTTTGGCCTCAGCTGGGCATAATTAAAATTTAACGAGCTTTTAATGAGCTTTAATTATTCCCCATGGAAAAAAAAAAAGATTCCAAGTTGGTTTTTTTTTTGTTGCATAAAAACATTGGAAGAAATGGGAATGGAAAAGAAAGAAACCCAAAATGAGCAGAAATTAAGGAATTAATTAATTAATGAGTTGTTAAATTAGGGATTAATTAATGAGGGATTAAGTGGGGATAATCCTAATTAATAATAACAGGAAAAAAGGAGAAAAAAACTGGAAAAAAGCTGAAAAAAATCAGGATAAAGCTGCGGTTTTTTCTTAATTAAGCTTAATTAACACTAATTAACCCAGAATCTTAATGAATATCCCCAAATCTCACAATTGCAACTTGCCTGAACTCCAGGGATTCCAGGAGGCTCCAGAAAGGGGGAAAAAACCTCAAATTTTGGGGATTTGAGCCCAAAAATTCGGAGCTCGTTAATTCCGGAGCTCGTTAAGGAGGCCCCGCCCCTCCCCCACCCCCCTCGTTAATTGGGTTCCCTCATTAACAATTCCTGGGTTTGCAGCTGAAATTCCAACAGAATTTTGGGGTGAAAAAAGGGGAATTTGGGGGAAATGGGAAAGTTTTGGGGGTTTGGGGTTTTTGATTTTTTGGGGGATTTTTGGGGATTTTTTGGGGGATTTTTCCAGGATTTTTTAAATGGAATTTCTGGAAAAATTAATGGAAAGGGAAAAAAAAGGGAAAAGGGGTTGGGAATGAGGGAATGAGGCATGAGCCAGAAAATGTTTTTCAAAAAGTGGGAAAAGATCCCAAAAAATCAGGGAGAAAATTGCTAAAAATGGGAAAAAAATTCTTAAAAATGAGAATAAATTGAGGGAAATTGGGAATAAATATTAAAAGATAAAAACATTAATGAGGAATTTATTAATGAGTGATTCATTAATGATTCATTAATGAGGGATTCGTTAATTAGGGATACATTAATGAGGGATCTATTAATAATTTATTAATGAGGGATCCATTAATGAGGGATCCATTAATAAGAGATTAATTAAGGATTCATTAATGAGAGACCCATTAATGATTTATTAATGAGGGATTTATTAATGAGAGATTCATTAATGATTCATTAATGAGGGATTCATTAATTAGGAATACATTAATGAGGGATCTGTTAATAATTTATTAATGAGGGATCCATTAATGAGGGGTCCATTAATAAGAGATTAATTAAGGATTTATTAATGAGGGACTCATTAATTAGGGATCCATTAATGATTTATTGATGAGAGATTCATTAATGATTCATTAATGATTCATTAATGAGGGATTCATTAATTATGAATACATTAATGAGGGATCTGTTAATAATTTATTAATGAGGGATCCATTAATGAGGGGTCCATTAATAAGAGATTAATTAAGAATTCATTAATGAGGGACCCATTAATGATTTATTAATGAGGGACTCATTAATTAGGGATCCATTAATGATTTATTGATGAGAGATTCATTAATGAGGGATTCATTAAGAACTCATTAAGTAGGGATTAATTAATGAGGGTTTCATTAATGAGGGACTCATTAATTGGGGGCCCTGGGAGGATTTTGGGGGGAAAAAGCAAAAGGGGAACCCCAAAAAGCAGCTGGGGCTCATTTGCATAATGAGGGGGTGTTAATTAGGGGAGAGTTAATTAATTAATGGGGATTTTTGGGGAGTTTTGAGATTTTGGGGGAATTTTAGGGGGAGTTTTGGAATTTTTGGGAAGATTTTTAGGGGAGTTTGGGAATTTTTGGGGGGAGTTTTGGGATTTTTTGTTTATTTTGGGGGGTTTTTTTGGGGATTTTTGGAATTTTTGAGGCGATTTTTGGGGGGTCTGGGTTGGTTTTAGGGATTTGGGGGATGGATTTTGGAGGAGTCTGGGGTGGTTTTGGTGAATTTGGGGAGTTTTGGAATTTTGGGGAGGATTTGGGTGATTTTTAGGTGAAATTTGGGTGATTTTTGGGGTTGTTTCAGCCCTACCTGAGCCTGAGGGCACCAAATCCCCTCAGAAACCCCAAATTCCATTTCAATCACATTTTCCCCCTCAGGAATTCCAAATTTCCCCTCAAAAATCACAATTTTTCCCTCAAAATCCACCCCTAAATCCCCTCAGAAACCCCAAATTCCCCTCAAAATAACATTTTCCCCCTCAGGAATCCCAAATTTCCCTCAAAAATCACATTTTTTTCCCTTCAGAATTCAACCCCAAATCCCCTTAAATCTTATTTTCCCCCTCAGAAATCCAAAATTTCCCTCAAAAATCACAATTGTCTCCTCAGAAACTCCAAATTCCCCTCAAAAATCACAATTTTTCCCTCAAAATCCAACCCTAAATCCCCTCAGAAATCCTCAATTCCCCCAAAGTCACAATTTTCCCCTCAGGAACCCCAAATTTCCCTCATAAATCAAAATTTTTCCCCTCAGGAATCCCAAATTCCCCTCAAAAATCACAATTTTTCCCCACAGAATTCAACCCCAAATGCCCTCATGGATCCCAAATTCCCTTAAATCTTATTTTCCCACTCAGAAATCCCAAATTCCCCTCAAAAATCACAATTTTTCCCCACAGAATTCAACCCCAAATGCCCCTCATGGATCCCAAATTCCCTTAAATCTTATTTTCCCACTCAGAAATCCCAAATTTCCCTCAAAAATCACAATTTTTCCCCTCAGAATTCAACCCCAAATCCCCTCAGGAACCCCAAATTCCATTTAAATCACATTTTCTCCCTTCAGGAACTCCAAATTTCCCTCAAAAATCACAAATTTTCCCTCATAACACCCCCAGATCCCCTCAGAAACCCCAAATTCCCCTCAAAAATCACATTTTCCCCTCAGGAACTCCAAATTTCCCTCAAAAATCACAAATTTTTCCCCTCATAACAACCCCAAATCCCCTCAGAAACCCCAAATTCCCCTCAAAATCACATTTTCCCCTCAGGAACCCCAAAATTCCCTCAAAAATCCCAATTTTCCCCTCAGAATTCAACCCTAAATCCCCTCAGAGACTCCAAATTCCCTCAGAAATCCAAAATTCCCCCAAAATCACATATTTTTCCCTCAGAACAACCCCAGAGCCTCTCAGGGACTCTAAACCCCCTCAGGGATCCCAAATCCCTTTAAATCCCATTTTCCGCCTCAGGAACCCGAAATTTTCCCCCAAAATCACAACTTTTTCCCTCAAAATCCAACCCTAAATCCCTTCAGGAGCCCCAAAATTCCCACAAAAATCACAATTTTTCCCTCCGAATTCAACCCCAAATCCCCTCAGGAACCCCAAATCCCCTTAAATCTTATTTTCCCCCTCAGGAACTCCAGATTTCCCTCAAAAATCACAATTTTCCCCTCAATATCCAACCCTAAATCCCCTCAGGAGCCCCAAATTTTCCTCAAAATCACGATTTTTTTCACTCAAAATTCAACCCCGGAGTCGCTCAGGGACTCTAAATCCCCTCAAAACACAACGCTAAATCCCCTCAGAAACCCGACATTCTCCGCAAATCTGAATTTTTTCCTCAGAACACCGCCCTGAGTCCCTCAGGCACCTCAAAACCCTTCAGGGAGCCCCAAAAATCACAATTTTCCCCTCAAAACGAGCCCTGGCAGCCCCTCCCCTCCCTCAGGGGCTCTCCCCCCCTCAGAACTACAACTCCCGGCAGCGCCCGCCGGGCACCGGCAAAAAAAACCCCTCAGGGTGAATCCCGACGGTTCCGGGGCCTCACACGCCGCCCTCACTTTAAAAAAGGCCTAAAATCCCTTTTTTCCAAGCTTTAAACGCGGGGCCTTACCACGGAACGGCGGAAGCGGCGGCGGCGGATCCCCCTCCCGGCCACCCCCGCGCCCGGCGGGGGTCTGAGGGCAGGCGGGGGGGGGGTGAGGTTGTCACTCAGCGGCGGCGCGAGCGCTGCGGCCAATGGGGGGGCGAGGCGGAAGCGGCGCGAGCGCGACGGCCAATGAGAGGGGGCGGCGCGAGCGCAGCGGCCAATGAGATCCCCCCTCGTTCTCCGGAAATGGCCGAGAGCGGCCCGAGCGCGGCCGAAGTTGAGGGGAGGGGCTTGGTTAAAAGGCGGGAAGACCTCCGGGCCGCTAGGGGGCGCTGGAAGGTTGGTTGTGAGGGGGGGAGTCTTAAAGGGGCAGGACGCGGTTTTAGTCCGGGGTCGGCGGGATTTTGGGGAGTCCCTCTGGGAAATTGGGGGAGACTCCAATAGCGGGGGTTTATAAGCTGGGAGCCCCCAAAACTGGCCATGCCCGCCTTCAAACTGGGACCATCCCACAGACGGGATCCCCCCCAAAACTGGGAATCCCCCACCAAACTGGGATTTCCCCCAAACTGGGATTTCCCCCCCCAAACTGGGACCCCCCAACCCCGCTCCCTCCGCTCCCCTTCATTTGCATACGGCCGCGTCTGGACCAATCAGCGGCCAGAGCAGCGCCGCCTGCAGCCAATCAGAGGAGAGGACGCCGAGCTTCATTTGCATACGGGGGCGTGGCCGCGCTCATTTGCATAGAGCGCGGGTTCATTTGCATAGGGCGCGGGTTCATTTGCATACAGGGCATATAGCCCTGCGGGCTCCGGAAGGGGGACCCCAAAACCCCCAGGACCCCCCAAAAACTCCCAGAACCCCCCAAAATCCTCCCAGGAACCCCCAAAATCCTCCAAACCTTCCAAAATCCTCCCTCAGGATGCCCTAAACCGCCTCAGGACCCCCAAAATTCTCCCAGGAGCCCCCAAGTCAAACACGGATTTAATCTCCTTGGGAACGGGGGGAGGGGCGACCCCAATTCTTGGGGTCATCCCCGGGGTGGATCCTGAGGGATCCCAAAATCCCTGGCGTGGATCCCAAAGGATTTCCCAAATTCCTGGGATCATCCCAAGGGTGGATCCCAAAATCCTCAGAGGAATCCCAGGACTGGATCCCTCAAATCCCTGGGAATATCCCAAGCGTGGATCCCAAAATCCTTGGGATCATCCCAGGACACGGATCCCGAAAAATCCCAAATCCTTGGGATGATCCCAGGGCTGGATCCCTCAAATCCTTGGAATGATCTCGGGACTGGATCCCCCAAATCCCCGGGAACATCCCAAGAGATGGATCCCAAATTTTTTTTAATAATTCCAGGACTGGATCCCCCAGATCCCCGGGATGATCCCAAGGGATCGGAATCCCTCAATGCCTGGGGTGATCCCAGGACACAAATCCCAAGGAATCCACAAACCCCCAACACGGGATCTTGGCAGATCCCATCCCCAGATCCCATCCCGGATCCCAGGGTGGATCCCAGGGCAGATCCCATCCCTGGATCCCATCCCCGGTTTCAATCCCAGATCCACCCCTGGATCCCACCCCAGATCCCATCCCAGATCCCACCCCCAGATCCTGTGACCAGATCCCATCCCGGATCCCATCTCCAGATTACATTCCAGATTCCATCCCCAGATCCCATCCCTGGATCCTGTGGCCGGATCCAATCCCTGATCCCATCTCCGGATCCCATCCCCAGATTCCACCCCCAGATCCTGTGACCAGATCCCATCCCTGATCCCATCTCCAGATTCCATTCCAGATCCCATCCCAGATTCCATCCCTGGATCCTGTGACCGGATCCAATCCCTGATCCCATCCCCGGATCCCATCCCTGGATCCCATCCCAGATCCTGTCACCGGATCCCATCCCCAGATCCTATCCCAGATTCCACCCCTGGATCCCATCTCAGATCCCATCTCAGATCCCATCCCCAGATCCTGTGACCAGATCCAATCCCAGATCCCATCCCCAGATCCCATCCCCGGATCCCATCCCCAGATCCCATCTCAGATCCCATCCCCAGATCCCATCCCCAGATCCCATCCCCAGATCCCATCCCAGATCCAATCCCAGATCCCATTCCCAGATCCCATTACTCAGATCCCATCCCCGGATCCCACCCCCAGATCCCATCCGAGATCCAACCCCAGATCCCATCCCCGGATCCCCATCCCAGATCCCATCCCCGATCCCATTCCCAGATCCCATCCCAGATCCCATCCCCAGATCCCATCCCAGATCCAATCCCAGATCCCATCCCAGATCCCATCCCCGTGTCCCATCCCCAGATCCTGTGACCAGATCCCATCCCCAGATCCCGTGACCAGATCCAATCCCAGATCCCCTCCCCGGATCCCATCCCAGATCCCATCCCCGGGTCCTGTGACCAGATCCAATCCCAGATCCCATCCCCGGATGCCATCCTGGCTCCTGGGTGGGTCCTAGACAGATCTCATCTTGTATTATGGGCGGATCCCATTCCTGGATCCCATCCCAGATTAAATCCCAGATCCTATCCCAAATCCTATCCCCAGATCCCATCCCCCAGATCCCATCCCAGATCCCATCCCGGCTCCTGTGTGGGTCCCAGACAGATCTCATCTTGTATTCTGGGCGGATCCTATTCCTGGATCCCGACACCTGATCCCAGGTGGATCCCAAACTGATCTTGGCAGATCCCACCCCCAGATCCTGTCAGATTCCATTCCTGTATCCCATCCCTGGATCTCAAGGGGATCCTCTCCCCAGATCCTATCTCTGGATCCAGTGACCAGATCCCATCCCGGATCCCATCTCCAGATTCCATTCCAGATCCCATCCCCAGATCCCACCCCTGGATCACATCTCCAGATCACATCTCGGATCCCATGACCGGATCCCGTGACCAAATACCATCCCCAGATCCCAGGGTGGATCCTGTGACCAAATCCCATCACTGGATCCCATCGGTTTCTGTCACCAGATCCAGTCATTGGGTCCCAGGGTGGATCCCATCACCAAATTCCTTGGCCGAATCCCACCCCAGATCCCATCCCAGATCCCATCCCTCTATCCCAGCGAGGATCCCAGTAAATTCCAACAGATCCCAGTAAATCCCAGTGGATCCCATCAGGGCGGCTCCCAGTGGATCACAGGCCGATCCCATCCTGGGTCTCACCCCAGGTCCCGTCACTGGATCCCACCCTGGATCCCAGGGTGGATCCCATCCCCGTATCCTATCTCCATATCCCGTCCCCGGATCTCGTGACCAGATCCCGTCTCTGGATCCCATCCTGTTTCCCAGGGTGGATCCCCAGATCGATCCCAGGGTGGGTCCCATGACTGGATCCCATCCCCGGATCCCAGATGGATACCATGACCAGATCCTGTGAGTGGATCCCACCACTGGATCCCACTTCCAGATCCCGCCAATGGATCCCAGGTGGATTCCGGGCGGATCCCGAGACTGAATCCCATTCCAGACCCGGGACAGATCCCAGCTGGATCCCATCCTGGAGCCTGTCACCAGATCCCATAACTGGATCCCATCGGATCTCAGACACCGGATCCCAGTGTGGATCCTGTAGCCAAATCCCATCCCAGGATCCCAACCCCAGACCCCACCCCCGATCCCATCCTGACCCCATCGGGCCCCAGTGGATCCCAGTGGATCCCATCCCAATCACATCCCAGATCCCGCCTAGATCCCATTCTGTCCCACTGGGTCCCGTTGTGTCCCATTCCACCCCATGGATCCCATTGGCTGCCACTGGACTCCATTGGCTCGCAGTGGATCCCGTGCAGATCCCAGTGGATCACATCATATCCCAGTGGATCCCACTGTATCCCACTGTATCCCATCATATCCCACTGTATCCCACTGTATCCCACTGTATCCTATCGTATCCCACTGTATCCCACTGTATCCCATCATATCCCACTGTATCCCACTGTATCCCACTGTATCCCACTGTATCCCACTGTATCCCATTGTATCCCACTGTATCCCACTGTATCCCACTGTATCCCATCATATCCCATTGTATCCCATTGTATCCCACTGTATCCCACTGTATCCCATTGTATCCCACTGTATCCCATCATATCCCACTGTATCCCACTGTATCCCACTGTATCCCACTGTATCCCACTGTATTCCACTGTATCTCATCATATCCCACTGTATCCCTCTGTATCCCACTCTATCCCATCATATCCCGCTGTATCCCACTGTATCCCTCTGTATCCCATCATATCCCACTGTATCCCATCATATCCCACTGTATCCCATCATATCCCACTGTAGCCCACTGTGTCCCTCTGTATCCCACTGTATCCCATCATATCCCGCTATATCCCTTTTTATCCCACTGTATCCTGCGGCTGTTTTTAAGTTGTTCCTTTCCACCCCCGGGGTCGCAGCCCCAGCCCAGCTGTCTCTGACCCCGCTGCAGAACCCGCAGCTCCTCACCAGCCAAGTGTAAAATGCTGAGACCGTGCAGCAAAGGTTCCCAAGATAACTTTATTGTCTCCCAAGGGAAATGCTCACAGCGGACTGATTGCATCAGATAAAAAATGGCAAATATAGGTTTCCACAGGATTGAGTTTCTAACCAATAAAACTGCAAATTACAAACCAACCAATCACCTCAAAACTCTAAGTAAGAAAAGAACCAAATAACTTGTGACTTTAAGGGCCAATGGAAATTCTAAGAGGTAACAGGGTTTTCGAAAAGGAAGGGGAGTTTTGTTTCCAGGAATCTCTTTGTTTCAGGGGATGGAATCCCAGGGGCACATTTTGGGGGAAGTAACATCTTCTACAGTAATCCACTGTATCCCATTGTATCCCATCGTATCCCACCGTATCCCATCTTATCCCATTGTATCTCCCATTGTAGCCCACTGTACCCCACTGTATCCCATTGTATCCCATTTTATTCCATCATATCCCACTGTACCCCATTGGCTCCCATTGTATCCCATCGTATCCCAATTGTATCTCATTGTATTCCATTGTATTCCATCAGCTCCCATTTAATCCCACTGTATCCCATTGTATCTCATTGTAGTCCATTGTATCCCACTGTATCTCATTGTATTCCATCAGCTCCCATTTAATCCCACTGTATCCCATCGTATCCCATCATATCCCACTGTATCCCACTGTATCTCATTGTATTCCACTGTATTCCATTGTATTCCATCAGATCCCATTTAATCTCATCAGATCCCATCGTATCCCATTGTATCCCATTGTATTCCATCGTATCCCATTGTATTCCATCAGCTCCCATTTAATCCCACTGTATCCCATTGTATCCCTTCATATCCCACTGTATCTCATTGTATCCCATTGTATTCCATTGTATCCCATTGTATTCCATTGTATTCTATCAGCTCCCATTCAATCTCATCGGATCCCATTGTATCCCATTGTATCCCATCATATCCCACTGTATCCCATCGGATCCCATCGTATCCCATTGTATCTCATTGTATTCCGTTGTATTCCATTGTATCCCATTGTATCCCACTGTATCCCATTGTATCTCATTGTATTCCATTGTATTCCATCAGCTCCCATTTAATCTCATCAGATCCCATCATATCCCATTGTATCCCATCGTATCCCATCGTATTCCATTGTATCCCACTGTATCCCATTGTATCCCACTGTATTCCGTTGTAGTCCATCAGATCCCATTTAATCTCATCAGATCCCCTCATATCCCATTGTATCCCACTGTATCCCATTGTATTCCAATGTATCCCATCGTATCTCATTGTATCCCATTGTATTCCATTGTATTCTATCAGCTCCCATTTAATCTTACCATATCCCACTGTATCCCATCGTATCCCATCATATCCCACTGTATCCCATCGTATCCCATTGTATCCCATTGTATTCCATTGTATCCAATTGAATTCCATTGTATTCCATTGTATCCCATTGTATCTCATTGTATTCCATTGTATTCCATTGTATTCCATTGTATTCTATCAGCTCCCATTTAATCTCATCAGATCCCACTGTATCCCATCGTATCCCATTGTATCCCATTGTATCCAATTGAATTCCATTGTATTCCATTGTATCCCACTGTATCCCACTGTATCCCATTGTATCCCACTGTATCCCATTTTATCCCACTGTATCCCACTGTATCCCACTGTATCCCACTGTATCCCGCTGTATCCCATCATATCCCAGTGTATCCCACTGTATCCCTCTGTATCCCACTGTATCCCACTGTATCCCATCATATCCCACTGTATCCCACTGTATCCCACTGTATCCCATCATATCCCACTGTATCCCACTGTATCCCATTGTATCCCACTGTATCCCACTGTATCCCATTGTATCCCACTGTATCCCACTGTATCCCACTGTATCCCATCATATCCTACTGTATCCCGCTGTATCCTACTGTATCCCACTGTATCCCATTGTATCCCATTGTATCCCACTGTATCCCACTGTATCCCATCGTATCCCACTGTATCCCCTGTATCGCACTGTATCCCACTGTATCCCACTGTATTCCATTGGATTCCATCAGATCCCATTTTATCTCATCAGATTCCATCATATCCCACTGTATCCCATCGTATCCCATTGTATTCCATTGTATCTCATTGTATTCCATCAGGTCCCATTTAATCCCACTGTATCCCATTGTATCCCATTGTATTTCATTGTATCCCACTGTATCCCATTGTATTCCATTGTATCCCATCGTATCTCATTGTATCCCATTGTATTCCATTGTATTCCATTGTATCCCATTGTATTCCATCAGCTCCCATTCAATCTCATCAGATCCCATCATATCCCATCGTATCCCATTGTATTCCATCAGCTCCCATTTAATCCCACTGTATCCCATTGTATCCCATTTAATCCCACTGTATCCCACTGTATCTCATTGTATTCCACTGTATTCCATTGTATTCCATCAGCTCCCATTTAATCCCACTGTATCCCATTGTATCCCTTCATATCCCACTGTATCCCATCGTATTCCACTGTATCTCATTGTATCTCATTGTATTCCACTGTATTCCATTGTATTCCATCAGATCCCATTTAATCTCATCAGATCCCATCGTATCCCATCGTATCCCATTATATTCCATTGTATTCCATCATCTCCCATTTAATCCCACTGGATCCCATCGTATCCCGTCGCATCCCATCAGCTCCCATCGTATCCTAGTGGCTCCCAGTGGCTCCCAGTGGCTCCCAGTGGCTCCCTACTCCTTGGGGTAGTGGCGGCTGAGGTAGACGCTGTGCCCGTCGAAGTCGGGGCAGCGCAGGCAGCGCAGCAGGAAATGCGCCAGGTCCGGCGCCGAGATGACGCGCGCGGCTCCGCCCGGGGCCGGGCCCCGCCACACCTCGTAGTCCCCGGTCAGCGGCTGCTCGGCTGCCGGGGCAGAACCCAGAGGTCACCCCAGCAGCTCTGAACACTCTAAGCCCCCATTTATCCCCATTTATCCCCATTTATCCCCATTTATCCCAATTTATCCCCATTTATCCCAATTTATCCCCATTTATCCCCATTTATCCCAATTTATCCCCATTTATCCCAATTTATCCCAATTTATCCCAATTTATCCCCATTTATCCCAATTTATCCCCATTTATTCCCATTTATCCCCATTTATCCCCATTTATCCCAATTTATCCCCATTTATCCCAATTTATCCCCATTTATCCCAATTTATCCCCATTTATCCCTATTTATCCCAATTTATCCCCATTTATCCCAATTTATCCCCATTTATCCCAATTTATCCCAATTTATCCCCATTTATCCCAATTTATCCCCATTTATCCCAATTTATCCCAATTTATCCCCATTTATCCCCATTTATCCCCATTTATCCCAATTTATCCCCATTTATCCCCATTTATCCCAATTTATCCCCATTTATCCCCATTTATCCCCATTTATCCCAATTTATCCCCATTTATCCCCATTTATCCCAATTTATCCCCATTTATCCCAATTTATCCCAATTTATCCCCATTTATCCCAATTTATCCCCATTTATCCCAATTTATCCCAATTTATCCCAATTTATCCCCATTTATCCCAATTTATCCCAATTTATCCCCATTTATCCCAATTTATCCCCATTTATCCCCATTTATCCCAATTTATCCCCATTTATCCCCATTTATCCCCATTTATCCCAATTTATCCCCATTTATCCCCATTTATCCCAATTTATCCCCATTTATCCCAATTCTATCCCAATTTATCCCCATTAATCCCAATTTATCCCCAATTTATCCCCATTTATCCCCATTAATCCCAATTTATCCCCATTTATCCCCATTTATCCCAATTTATCCCAATTTATCCCAATTTATCCCCATTTATCCCCATTTATCCCAATTTATCCCCATTTATCCCAATTTACCCCAATTTATCCCAATTTATCCCCATTTATCCCCATTTATCCCCATTTATCCCAATTTATCCCCATTTATCCCCATTTATCCCCATTTATCCCCATTTATCCCCATTTATCCCAATTTATCCCCATTTATCCCCATTTATCCCCATTTATCCCCATTTATCCCAATTTATCCCCATTTATCCCATTTATCCCAATTTATCCCAATTTATCCCCATTTATCCCAATTTATCCCAATTTATCCCAATTTATCCCAATTTATCCCCATTTATCCCAATTTATCCCCATTTATCCCAATTTATCCCAATTTATCTCCATTTATCCCCATTTATCCCCATTTATCCCAATTTACCCCAATTTATGCCAATTTATCCCCATTTATCCCCATTTATCCCCATTTATCCCCATTTATCCCAATTTATCCCCATTTATCCCCATTTATCCCCATTTATCCCAATTTATCCCAATTTAGCCCCATTTATCCCAATTTATCCCCATTTATCCCCATTTATCCCCATTTATCCCAATTTATCCCCATTTATCCCCATTTATCCCCATTTATCCCAATTTATCCCAATTTAGCCCCATTTATCCCCATTTATCCCAATTTATCCCAATTTACCCCATTTATCCCAATTTATCCCCATTTATCCCCATTTATCCCCATTTATCCCAATTTATCCCCATTTATCCCAATTTCCCCTCATTTTCTGCCTCTTTTCCTCAGTTTTCTGCCATTTTTAGCTCATTTTTTCGCCAATTTTTATCCCATTTTTATCTCATTTCTCTCCCATTTTTATCTAATTTTCTCCCATTTCTCTCCCATTTCTCTCCCATTTTACTCTCATTTTTCTCTCATTTTTCTCTTATTTTTCTCTTATTTGTAGCTCCTTTTCTCCCATTTACCTCCCATTTTTATCTCATGTTTTTCCCATTTTTATCTAATTTCGATCTCATTTTTTTCTCATTTCTCTCCCATTTTTCTCCCATTTCCCCCCATTCTCCTCCCATTTTTCTCCCATTTTTCTCTCATTTTTCTGCCATTTTTAGCTCATTTTTCTCTCATTTTCCTCCCATTTCTAGCTCATTTTTCTCCCATTTTCCTCCCATTTTAGTCTCATTTTTCTCTCATTTTTCTCTCATTTTTTTTCATTTTTCTCCCATTTTTCTCTCATTTTTCTCCCATGTTTCTGCCATTTTAATCTCATTTTTAATCTCACTTTTCTCCCATTTTTATCTCATTTCTCTCCCATTTTTCTCCCATTTTTATCTTATTTTTCTCTCATTTTCCTCCTATTTTTTAGCTATTTTTCTCCCATTTTCCTCCCATTTTTATCTGATTTTTAGCACATTTTTATCTCATTTCTCTCCCATTTTTCTCCCATTTTTAGCACATTTTAACTCGTTTTTCTCCCATTTTTATCTCATTTCTCTCCCATTCTTCTACCACTTTTTTCTCATTTCTCTCCCATTTTTCTCCCATTTAATCTCATTTTTATCTCATTTTTATCCCATTTTTTTCATTTTTCTCCCATTTTTCTCTCATTTCTCTCCCATTTTCCTCCCTTTTTAATCTCATTTTTCTCTCATTTTTCTCCCATTTTTTTCATTTTTCTCCCATTTTTTCTCTCTTGCTTTTTCTCCCATTTTTGCCATTTTAATCTCTTTTTAATCTCATTTTTCTCCCATTTTTATCTCATTTCTCTCCCATTTTCCTCCCATTTTTATCTCATTTCTCTCCCATTTTTCTCCCATTTTTATCTCATTTTTATGACATTTTTATCTCATTTCTCTCCCATTTTTTTCTCATTTCTCTCCCATTTTTCTCCCATTTAATCTCATTTTATCCCATTTTTATCTCATATTTCTCCCATTTTTGTCTCATTCGTCTCCAATTCTTCTCCCATTTTTATCTCATTTTCATCTCATTTTCTGCCATTTTAATCTCCTTTTTCTCCCATTTTTCCCAATTTCTCCCAATTTTTTCCCATTTTTCTCCCAATTTCTTTCCCAATTTCTCCCATTTTCCCCCAATTTTTTCCTCCCATTTTTCCCCAATTCTCTCCATTTTTACCCGATTTCCCAATTTTTTCCCGATTTCTCCATTTTTCCCAATTTTTTCTTCCAATTTTCCCCAATTCTCCCAATTTTTCCCAATTTTTTCTCCCATTCCCCCACTTCCCCATTTCCCCATTTTCCCCCAATTTCTCCCATGTTTCCCCATTTTTTCCCAATTTTTTTCCGAATTTCTTTCTTCCATTTTTCCTCAATTTCTCCCAATTTTCTCCCCATTTTTTCTCAATTTTTTTTCTCCCATTTTTCCCAATTTCTCCTAATTTTTCCCAACATTTTTATCCTATTTTTCCCACTTCTCCCCAATTTTTTTTCCTGATTTCCCAATTTTTCCCCATTTTCCCCCATTTTTCTCCCGATTTTTTCCCAATTCTCCCAATTCCCCCCAATTTTTTCTCCCTTTTCCCCAACTCTCCCCAATTTTTTTCCCGATTTCCCAATTTTTCCCATTTTCCCGTTATTTCCCCATTTTTCTCCCAATTCTCCCCAATTTTTTCCTCATTTTTTCTCCCCAATTTTTCCCCCGATTTTTTTCTCTTTATTCCCCCATTTTCCCCCTATTTTTGCTCCCATTTTTCCCAATTTCTCCCTTCCCCCCCTTATTTCACTCAGTTTTTTCCCCAATTCTCCCCAATTTTTTTCCCAATTCCTCCCATTTTTTCTCCATTTTTTTTACCAGATCTCCCTAATTTTTTCTCTCATTTTCCCCTAATTTTTCTCCCACTTTTCCCCAATTTCTCTCATTTTTTCTCAATTTTCCCCCTCATTTCCCCATTTTTCTCCCATTTTTTTCCCAATTTTTTCTCCCATTTCCCCCAATTCTCCCCATTTTTCCCCTTGATTTCCCCATTTTTCCTTCCATTTTTCCCAATTTCTCCCAATTTTCCCCCAATTTCTCCCAATTTCCCCCATTTTCCCCCCCAATTTTTTTCTCCCATCGTTTCCCAACTTCTCCCATCTTCTCCCAATTTTTCTCCCATTTTTTCAATTTTTTCCCCAATTTCTCCCCAATTTTTTCCCCATTTCTCCCAACATTTTTCTCCCATTTTTCCCCAATTCCCCATTTTCCCCTCCATTTTTTTCCCAAACCCCCGATTTTCCCCATTCCCCCCATTTTCCCCCAATTTCTCCCATTTTTCCCCGTTTTTTCTCCCAATTTCCCCCATTTTCCCCCAATTTCTCCCAATTTTCCCCCATTTATGTCCCAAATTTTTTCCCAATTTCTCCCATTTTCCTCCATTTTTTCTCCCAATTTTTTCCCCAATTCTCCCCAGTTCTCCCTAATTTTTCCCCAATTCTTTCCCCCCATTTTTCCCCAATTTCTCCCATTTTTCCACCATTTCCCCATTTTTTCTCCCAATTTTTCCCCAATTCCCCAATTTTTCCCCTCATTTTTCTCCAATTTTTTCCCCATTTCCCCCATTTTTCCCCAATTCTCCCCAATTTTTCCCCCCGATTTCCCAATTTTTCCCCATTTTCTCCCAATTTTTCCCAATTTCTTCTCCCATTTTTTCCCCAATTTCTCCCATTTTCCCCATTTTTTCTCCCAATTTTTCCTCAATTCCCCCAATTTTTGCCCCCATTTTCCCTCGTTTTTCCCCCATTTTCCCCAATTCTCCCAATTTTTCCCCTGATTTCTCAATTTTCCCCATTTTTCTCCCAATTTTTTCCCAATTTCTTCTCCCATTTTTCCCCAATTTCTCCCAATTTTCCCCCCATTTTCCCCCCCCAATTTTCCCCCCATTTTCCCCCATTTTCCCCCCATTTTTCCCCAATTTTTCCCCATTTTTCTCCCAATTTTTTCCCAATTCCCCCATTTTCCCCTAATTTCTCCCCATTTTATCCCCCGTTTTCCCTAATTTTCCCCCATTTTTCTCCCAATTTTTCCCCAACTCCCCCCATTTCTCCCCTTAACTTTTTTTCTCCCATTTTCCCCCATTTCCCTCATTTTTTTTCCCAAATTCCCCTGATTTCGCCCCCGTTTTTGGCACTTACTCGCGATGTGCGGGGGCATGACGAACACGCAGCTCAGCCCCGCCCCCCGCAGGATCCGCTCCATGCGCCGGTGGTCGGCGGTGACGTCACGGAGCCGGGGCGGGACCCGCTCGGGGTCCCACAGCAGGAACGCTGCGACGGAATTTGGGGAAAATTTGGGAAAATTTGGGATTTTTAGAAAATTTTTTAGATTTTTTGGGGGATTTTTTGGGATTTTTTTGGTGATTTTTGGGATTTTTTTGGGATTTTTGGGGCTGGGCCGTGACGTCACGGAGCCGGGGCGGGACCCGCTCGGGGTCCCACAGCAGGAACGCTGCGAGGAAATTTGGGGAAATTAGGAAATTTGGGATTTTTAGAAATTTTTTAGATTTTTGGAGGATTTTTGGTGATTTTTTGGGATTTTTTGGGGATTTTTTGGGATTTTTTGGGGATTTTTGGGGTCGGGCGGTGACGTCACGGAGCCGGGGCGAGACCTGCTCGGGGTCCCACAGCAGGAACGCTGCGACGGAATTGGGGAAAATTTGGGGAAATTTGGGATTTTTAGAAATTTTTTAGATTTTTGGGGGATTTTTGGTGATTTTTTATGATTTTTTGGGGGATTTTTTGGGATTTTTTTGGTGATTTTTTGGGATTTTTGGGGATTTTTATGGATTTTTGGGGATTTTTGGAGTTATTTTAAATGAATTTTGGGTGTTTACGGAGGATTTTTGGGAATTTTGGGGATTTTTGGGGATTTTAGGATTTTTGGATTTTTGGGGATTTTTTTGGGAATTTTTTTGGGATTTTTGAGGATTTTTCGGGGATTTTTCGAATTTTTGGGAATTTCCAGGGAATTTTCGGGATTTTCTGGGATTTTTTTGTGGAATTTTTTGGGAATTTTTAGGGGAATTTAAGGAGATTTTGGAGGAATTTGGGATTTTATTCTTGGGGGAATTTTTTGGGTTTTATTTGGAAAATTTGGGAATTTTTAAGTGAATTTTTGGGGGATTTATTTCGGATTTTTTGGGGATTTTTGGGATTTTTGGGCTGGGCGGTGACGTCACGGAGCCGGGGCGGGACCCGCTCAGGGTCCCACAGCAGGAACGCTGGGACGGAATTGGGGAAAATTTGGGAAAATTTGGGATTTTTTAGAAATTTTTTAGATTTTTTTTGGGGATTTTTGGTGATTTTTTGGGGTTTTTGGGGATTTTTGGATTTTTTGGTGATTTTTTGGGATTTTTAGGATTTTTGCAGGATTTTTGGGGATTTTTGGAGTTATTTTAAATGAATTTGGGGTATTTCATGGAGGATTTTTGGGAATTTTGGGGATTTTGGGGGATTTTGGGGGATTTTTTGGGATTTTTTTGGGAATTTTTTGGGATTTTTGAGGATTTTTCGGGGATTTTCCGGGAATTTTTTGGGAATTTTCAGGGGGATTTTCGGGGATTTTCTGGGATTTTTTCGGGAATTTTTTGGGAATTTTTAGGGGAATTTAAGGAGATTTTGGAGGAATTTGGGGGTTTTATTTTTGGTGGGATTTTTTGGGGTTTTTTTGAAAATTTGGAATTTTTAAGGGAATTTTGGGGGATTTATTTCGAATTTTTTGGGATTTTTTTTGGGATTTTTTGGGAATTTTTAGGGGAATTTAAGGAGATTTTTAAATGACTTTTGGGTGTTTGGGAAGGATTTTTGGGAATTTTGGGGATTTTTGGGGAATTTTTGGAGGAATTTTCGGGAATTTTTTGGGAATTTTCAAGGGAATTTTCTGGGATTTTCTGGGATTTTTTGGGCAATTTTTGGGGAATTTTTAGGGGAATTTAAGGAGATTTTGGAGGAATTTGGGGATTTTATTCTTGGGGGATTTTTTTGGTTTTTTTTGAAAATTTTGGAATTTTTAAGTGAATTTTGGGGGATATATTTCGAAAAATTTGGGATTTTATAGATTTTTTTAGAATAATTTTGGGATTTTTGGAGGATTTTTAGGGGATTTTGGTCGATTTTTTGGCGATTTTTTGAGCTTTTTAAAATGAATTTTGAATGTTTGGGGAAGATTTATGGAAATTTTGGGGATTTTGGGGAAAATTTGGGTTTTGGGGGGATATTTTTGGGATTTTTAGGGCAATTTTTTGGGGATTTTTAGGGAAATTTTAGGAAGTTTTGGAGGAATTTGGGAATTTTTTTTTAATTTTTGGAGGATTTTTCGGGAATTTGGGATTTTTTGGGGATTTTGGGAGAATTTTGGGGATTTTTAGGGGAATTTTGGAGGATTTTAGGGGAGTTTGGGTGAATTTTTGGAGGATTTCTTGGGAACTTTGGGGAGTTTTTTGGGGATATTTTGGGGATTTTTAGGGAAATTTTGGGGGGATTTTTTTGGGAACTTTGAGGGAATTTTTTGGGGGATTTTTGATGAATTTAAGGGAATTTTGAGAATTTTTGGAGGATTTTTGAGGAATTTTGGTGATTTTTTGGGAATTTTTAGGGAATTTCAGGGAGTTTGGAGGAATTTGGAGTTTTTATCAATTTTTGGAGGATTTTTGGGGAATTTTGGAGGAATTTTGGGAATTTTGGGGGAATTTGGGGTGGATTTTTGGGGAGGATTTTGGGCAATTTTGGGGGGATTTTTGGAGGATTTTGGGGATGTTTTAGGGGATTTTGACAGAATTTTTGGGAATTTTTGAGGATTTTGGGGAATTTTGGGAGAATTTTTGAATTTTTGGGGAATTTTTGGGAATTTTTTGGGAATTTTTTGGAATTTTTTTGGGAATTTTTGGGAATTTTTTTGGGAATTTTTTTGGGAATTTTTGGGATGTTTTTGGGTGAATTAGGGGAGGATTTCTGAGGGATTTTGGGAGGATTTTTTGGGTGTTTTGGGGAAAATTTGGGGAAATTTTTGTGGAATTTTTGTGGAATTTTTTGGAAATTTTGGGGAATTTTTTTAGGAATTTTTGGGGGAATTTTTTTTTTAATTTTTGGGAATTTTTGGGGCATTTTGATAAATTTTTGGGCTCTCACCAGACAGACACAGAACCACCTTGGGGAGATTTTGGGAGAATTTTGGGGATTTTTAGTGGATTTTTTGGGAATTTTTGGGAGATTTTTTGGTGAATTTTTGGGAAGTTTTGGGAATTTTTGGGATTTTTTTTTTTAATTTTTGGGAATTTTTTGGGAATTTTTGAGGAGTTTTTGGGATGTTTTTGGGTGAATTAGGGATTATTTCCGTGGGATTTTGGGAGGATTTTTGGGGTGTTTTGGGGAAATTTTTGTGGAATTTTGGGGACTTTCAGGGCAATTTTTTTGGGAATTTTTGGGGAATTCTTGGGGAATTTTTTTTCAATTTTTTGGGGATATTTTTGGGACATTTTGGGAGATTTTTGGCTCTCACCAGACAGACACAGAACCACCTTGGGGAGATTTTGGGGAGAATTTTGGGGATTTTGAATTGATTTTTGGGGATTTTTGGGGAATTTTTTTAATTTTTGGGGATTTTTTTAAAATTTTTTAGCGTTATTTTAGGGACATTTTCAGACATTTTGGGCTCTCACCAGACAGACACAGAACCACCTTGGGGGGTTTTTGGGGACAATTTTGGGGATTTTTAGTGAATTTTTGTCAATTTTGAATCAATATTTTTTGGGGAATTTTTTTGGGAATTTTTTTAAATTCTTGGGATTTTTTTAATTTAATTTTTTGGGAATTTTGAGGGACATTTTGGGACATTTTTGGCTCTCACCAGACAGACACAGCACCACCTTAGGGGGATTTTGGGGAGAATTTTGGGGATTTTTAGTGAATTTTTGTCGATTTTGAATTGATTTTTGGGGGATTTTTTTAGGAATTTTTTTTTAATTTTTGGGATTTTTGGGGGATATTTTGGGGATATTTTAGGGACATTTTGGGACATTTTTGGCTCTCACCAGACAGACACAGCACCACCTTGAGGGAATTTTGGGGAGAATTTTGACCATTTTTAGTGGATTTTTGGGGGATTTTTTGGGATTTTTTGGGTGAATTTTTTGGGGATTTTTTTTTTAATTTTGGGGATTTTGGGGGATATTTTTGGGGATATTTTAGGGACATTTTCGGACATTTTTGGCTCTCACCAGACAGACACAGAACCACCTTGGGGGGTTTTTGGGGAGAATTTTGGGGATTTTTAGTGAATCTTTGTCGAGTTTGAATTGATTTTTTTGGGATTTTTTTAGGAATTTTTGGGACTTTTTAATTTAATTTTGGGAATTTCAGGGCCATTTTGGGACATTTTTGGCTCTCACCAGACAGACACAGCACCACCTTGGGGGGTTTTTGGGGACAATTTTGGGGATTTTTAGTGAATTTTTGTCGGTTTTGAATCAATTTTTTTGGGGATTTTTTTAGGATTTTTTTTAAATTTTTGGGATTTTTTAATTTAATTTTTTGGGAATTCTAGGGACATTTTGGGACATTTTTGGCTCTCACCAGACAGACACAGAACCATCCTGGGTGAATTTTGGGGAGAATTTTGTCCATTTTTAATGGATTTTTGTGGATTTTGAATCGCTTTTTTTGGGGATTTTTTTAGGAATTTTTTTAAATTTTAGGATTTTTTAAATTTAATTTTTTGGGGATATTTTTGGGCCATTTTGGGACATTTTTGGCTCTCACCAGACAGACATTTCACCTTGGGGAGATTTTGGGGACAATTTTGGGGATTTTTAGTGGATTTTTTGGGGGATTTTTGGGATTTTTGGGTGAATTTTTAGAATTTTTTAAATTTTTGGGATTTTTTTAATTTAATTTTTTAGGGAATTTTAGGGCCATTTTGGGACATTTTTGGCTCTCACCAGACAGACACAGAACCACCTTGGGGAGATTTTGGGGAGAATTTTGGGGATTTTTAGTGAATTTTTGTGGATTTTGAATTGATTCTTTTGGGGATTTTTTTAGGAATTTTTTTTAATTTTTGGGGAATTTTTTTAATTTTTTGGGAATTTTAGGGATATTTTGGAACATTTTTGGCTCTCACCAGACAGACACAGCACCACCTTGGGGGAATTTTGGGGAGAATTTTGGCCATTTTTAGTGAATTTTTGGGGATCTTTTGGGATTTTTTGGGTGAATTTTTTGGGGATTTTTTTTTAATTTTTGGGATTTTTTAATTTAATTTTTGGGGAATTTCAGGGCCATTTTGGGACATTTTTGGCTCTCACCTGACAGACAGGCCACCACCTTTGGCACCCCCAGCTCGGCCATGGCCTCCACGATGGTTCTGGTGCACTCGGACATCACCGTGGTGGGGCCTGGGGGAGGGGCGGGGGGGGGAGGGGCCCTTCGGCCTCTCTTCTAATTTTTTTCCCCATTTTTCCCATTTTTTTCCCATTCTTCCCATTTTTTTCCAATTTTTTCTCCCATTTTTCCCATTTTTTTGCAATTTTTTCTCCCATTTTTTTCCAATTTTTTCTCCCATTTTTTCAATTTTTTCTCCCATTTTCCTCCTCATTTTTCCCCATTTTTCACCCATTTTCCCAATTTTCCCCATTTTCCCATTTTTTCCCCCTTTCCCCATTTTTTCCAAGTTTTTTCTCCCATTTTTTCCCCATTTTTCCCATTTTTTTCCAATTTTTTCTCCCATTTTTCCCCATTTTTCCCATTTTTTTTCCAAATTTTTCTCCCATTTTTTCCCCATTTTTCCATTTTTTCTCCCATTTTCCTCCTCATTTTTCCCCATTTTTCACCCATTTTCCCAATTTTCCCCATTTTCCCATTTTCCCCCATTTTTTCCATTTCTTTCCAGTTTTTTCTCCCATTTTCTCCCATTTTTCCCAATTTTTTTCCAGCTTTTTCTCACATTTTTTACCCATTTTCCCCATTTTTTTCCAGTTTTTTCTCCCATTTTTCCCCATTTTTTCATTTTTTCCCCATTTCCTCCCATTTTTCCCCATTTTCTCCCATTTTTTCCACATTTTTCACATTTTTTCTCCCATTTTCTCCCATTTTCCTCCAATTTTTCCCCATTGTTTCCCATTTTCCCAATTTCTCCCATTTTCCCCATTTTTCTCATTTTTCCCCATTTTCCCCCCATTTTTTCCCCATTTGCCCCATTTTTTTCCAATTTTTTCTCCCATTTTTCCCCATTTTTTCATTTTTTTCTCCCATTTTCCTCCCATTTTCCCCATTTTTCACATTTTCCACATTTTTTCTCCCATTTTCCTCCCATTTTTCCCCATTGCTTCCCATTTTCCCAATTTCTCCCATTTTCCCCATGTTTTCTAATTTTTTCGCCATTTTTCCCCCATTTTTCCCCATTTTTTTTCCAATTTTTTCTCCCATTTTTCCCCATTTTTTCAATTTTTTCTCCCATTTTCCTCCCATTTTTCCCCATTTTCTCCCATTTTTTCCACATTTTTTTCACATTTTTTCTCCCATTTTCCTCCCATTTTTCCCCCCCAATTTTTTCCATTTTCCCCATTTTCCCAATTTCTCCCATTTTCCCATTTTTCCAATTTTTTCCTCATTTTTCCCCATTTTTTCCTTAATTTTTTCTCCCCACTTTTCCCCATTTTCCCCAATTTTCCCCTAAATTTTCCCAATTTTTTCCCATTTTTCTCCCATTTCCCCATTTTTCCCATTTCCCCATTTTTCCAATTTTTTCCCCATTTCCCCCCATTTTTCTCAAATTTCTCAAATTTTACCCATTTTTCCCATTTTTTTCTCACATTTTCCCTAATTTTTCCCGATTTCTCACATTTTTCACATTTTTTCCACATTTTTTCTCCCATTTTCCTCCCATTTTCCCCTCAGTTTTCCATTTTTACCCATTTTCCATTTTTTTCTCCCATTTTCCCCCATTTCCCCCATTTCCCCCAATTTTTCCCAAATTTTCCCTATTTTTATCCCATTTTCCCCATTTTCCTCTAAATTTCCCATTTCCCTCCATTTCTCCCATTTCCCCCCAATTTTTCCAATTTTTTCTCCCATTTATCTCCCATTTTTCCGCAATTTTTCCCAAATTTTCCCCATTATTTATCTTTTTTCCCCCATTTTTCTCCATTTTTCCCATTTTCCCCCATTTCTCCAATTTTTTCTCCAATTTTCCCCATTTTTTCCCCATTTCCCCCTTTTCCTCCTCCATTTTTTACCCTTTTTCCAATTTTTACCCCATTTTTTTCTCGATTTTTCCATCATTTTTTCCCCATTTTCCACTTTTTTCTCCCATTTCCCCATTTTTCTCCATTTTTTCCAATTTTTTCTCCCATTTTCCTCCCATTTTTTCCCATTTTTTCCATTTTTTTTCCATTTTCCCATTTCCCCATTTTTCCCCATTTTTTCCAATTTTTTCTCCCATATTCTCAGTTTTTCCCATTTTCCCCCATTTTTCTCCATTTTTCCAGGTTTTCCCCCATTTTTCCCCCATTTTTGCCACTTTTTTCTCCCATTTTCCCCCAAATTTTCCCCATTTTCCCCTTTTTCCTCCCATTTTCCTCCTTTTTTTCCCATTTTTCCCCATTTTCCCCAATTTTTCCCCATTTTCCCCAATTTTCCATTGCCCCATTTTTCCCAATTTTTTCTCCCATTTTCCTCCCATTTTTCCCCAAATTTTCCAACATTTCCCCCATTTTTTCCAAATTTTTCTCCCAATTTTCCTTTTTCCCCATTTCTCTCATTTCTCCCATTTTTACCCCATTTTTTCTCCATTTTTCCCTCAACTTTTTCCTATTTTTCCCATTTTCCCCATTTTTCTCCATTTTCCAGGTTTTCCCCATTTTCCCCCGCGATTTTTTCCACTTTTTCTCCCATTTTCCACTTTTTTCTCCCATATTCCAAATTTTCTCCCATTTTCTCCCATTTTTACCCATTTCCCCATTTCCCAGGTTTTCCCCTATTTTTTCCGATTTTTTCCATATTTTCCTCCCATTTTCCCCCTCATTTTTCCCCATTTTCACCCATTTTCCCCAATTTTTCCCAATTTCCCCAATTTTTTCCCCATTTTTTCCATTTTCCCATTTTCCTCCATTTTCGCCATTTTTCCCAATTTTTTCCCCCATTTTTTTCCAGTTTTTCCATTTTTCCCCTTTTCCCCATTTTCCCAATTTTTCCCCTTTTTTTTTCAATTTTTTTCTCCCATTTTCCCCCTTTTATCACATTTCCCCATTTTTTCCCATTTCTTCCAATTTTTCCCCATTTTTCCCAATTCCTCCCAGATTTTTGTCCCAATTTTTTTCCCATTTCCATCATTTTTCTCATTTTTCCCATTTTCCCATTTTCCCCCCTTTTTTCTCTTATTTTTCCCATTTTCCCCCTTTTTTCTCTTTTTTCCATTTTTCCTCTTTTTCCTCTTTTTTCCCATTTTCCCCATTTTTCCCATTTTTCCTGTTTTTTTCTCTTTTTCCCCATTTTTCCTCTTTTTCCCCATTTTTCCCATTTCCCCCAGATTTTTTCCTTTTCTCCCATTTTCCCCATTTTCCCCATTTCTTCCATTTTCCCCATTTTCCCTTTTTTCCCATTTTCTCCATTTTTTCCCATTTCCCCAGATTTTTCTCCCATTTTTTTCCCATTTTCCCCCTTTTTTCTCATTTTTCCCATTTTTCCCATTTTTCCCCATTTTTTCCCATTTCCCAACCAGGTTTTTTCCCATCCTTCTCCCATTTTTTCCCCTTTTTTCCCCAAATGAGGTCAAAGGTCAGTGGGGAAGGGTCAGGGTCCCAAAATGGGGTCAAAGGTCACAGGGGATGGGTGGGGAGGGGTCCGGCAGGGTGGGGGGAGGGCGAGGGGAAATCCTTAAATTGGGTCAAAGGTCACGGGGCGGGGTCAGTGTGAGGGGCGGGGTCCGTGTGAGGGGCGGGGTCAGTGCGAGGGGCGGGGTCAGTGTGAGGGGCGGGGTCAGTGTGTGGGGGCGGGGTCAGTGTGTGGGGCGGGGTCAGTGTGAGGGCGGGGTCAGTGTGTGGGGCGGGGTCAGTGTGAGGGGCGGGGTCAGTGTGTGGGGCGGGGTCAGTGCGAGGGGCGGGTCAGTGTGAGGGCGGGGTCAGTGTGAGGGGCGGGGTCAGTGTGAGGGGCGGGGTCAGTGTGAGGGGGCGGGGTCACTGTGTGGGAGCGGGGTCAGTGCGAGGGGGGCGGGGTCAGTGTGTGGGGGCGGGGTCAGTGTGTGGGGCGGGGTCAGTGTGAGGGGCGGGGTCAGTGTGTGGGGGCGGGGTCAGTGTGTGGGGCGGGGTCAGTGTGAGGGGCGGGGTCAGTGTGAGGGGCGGGGTCAGTGTGAGGGGCGGGGTCACTGTGTGGGAGCGGGGTCAGTGCGAGGGGGGCGGGGGTCAGTGTGTGGGGCGGGGTCAGTGTGTGGGGCGGGGTCAGTGTGTGGGGGCGGGGTCAGTGAGTGGGGCGGGGTCAGTGTGTGGGGCGGGGTCAGTGTGGGGCGGGGTCAGTGTGAGGGGCGGGGTCAGTGTGAGGGGCGGGGTCAGGGCGAGGGGCGGGGTCAGTGTGAGGGGGTCAGTGTGGGGGGCGGGCCGTGTGTGGGGCGGGGTCAGTGAGAGGGGGCGGGGTCAGTGTGAGGGGCGGGGTCAGGGCGAGGGGGGCGGTCAGTGTGAGGGGCGGAGTCAGTGTGAGGGGTCAGTGTGAGGGGCGGGGTCAGTGTGAGGGGGCGGGGTCAGTGTGAGGGGCGGGGTCAGTGTGAGGGGCGGGGTCAGTGTGAGGGGCGGGGTCAGTGTGTGGGGCGGGGTCAGTGTGGGGGATGGGTCAGTGTGAGGGGCGGGGTCAGTGTGAGGGGCGGGGTCAGTGTGAGGGGCGGGGTCAGTGTGAGGGCAAGGTCAGTGTGAGGCGGGGTCAGTGTGAGAGGGAGGGGTCAGTGTGAGGGGCGGGGTCAGTGTGGGGGCGGGGTCAGTGTGTGGGGGCGGGGTCAGTGTGAGAGGCGGGGTCAGTGTGGGGCGGGGTCAGTGTGTGGGGCGGGGTCAGTGTGAGGGGCGGGGTCAGTGTGGAGGGGCGGGGTCAGTGTGAGGGGCGGGGGTCAGTGTGAGGGGCGGGGTCAGTGCGAGGGGCGGGGTCAGTGAGGGGCGGGGTCAGTGTGTGGGGCGGGGTCAGTGTGGGGGCGGGGTCAGTGTGGGGCGGGGTCAGTGTGTGGGGGCGGGGGTCAGTGTGAGGGGCGGGGTCAGTGTGAGGGGCGGGGTCAGTGTGAGGGGCGGGGTCAGTGTGAGGGCAAGGTCAGTGTGAGGGGCGGGGTCAGTGTGAGGGGCGGGGTCAGTGTGAGGGAGAGGGTCAGTGTGGGGCGGGGTCAGTGTGAGGGGCGGGGTCAGTGTGAGGGGCGGGGTCAGTGTGTGGGGGGCGGGGGTCAGTGTGGAGGGGCGGGGTCAGTGTGGGGGCGGGGTCAGTGTGTGGGGCGGGGTCAGTTTGAGGGGCGGGGTCAGTGTGAGGTGCGGGGTCAGTGTGAGGGGCGGGGGTCAGTGCGAGGGGCGGGGTCAGTGTGAGGGGGCGGGGTCAGTGTGAGAGGAGGGGTCAGTGTGAGGGGCGGGGTCAGTGTGTGGGGCAAGGTCAATGTGGGGGGCGGGGTCAGTGTGAGGGGCGGGGTCAGTGTGAGGGGCGGGGTCAGTGTGTGGGGCGGGTCAGTGTGTGGGGCGGGGTCAGTGAGTGGGGGCGGGTCAGTGTGGGGCGGGCCAGTGGAGGGGCGGGGTCACTGTGTGGGAGCGGGGTCAGTGCGAAGGGGTCAGTGTGTGGGGGCGGGGTCAGTGTGTGGGGGCGGGGTCAGTGTGAGGGGCGGGGTCAGTGTGTGGGGGGCGGGGTCAGTGTGTGGGGCGGGGTCAGTGTGAGGGGCGGGGTCAGTGTGAGGGGCGGGGTCAGCTGTGAGGGGGAGCGGGTCATGTGAGGGGGCGGGTCAGTGTGTGGGGCGGGGTCAGTGTGTGGGGCGGGGTCAGTGTGTGGGGCGGGGTCAGTGAGTGGGGCGGGGTCAGTGTGGGGCGGGGTCAGTGTGGGGCGGGGTCAGTGTGAGGGGCGGGGTCAGTGTGAGGGGCGGGTCAGGCGAGGGGCGGGTCAGTGTGAGGGGTCAGTGTGTGGGGGCGGGGTCAGTGTGTGGGGCGGTCAGTGGAGAGGGGCGGGTCAGTGTGAGGGGCGGGGTCAGGCGAGGGGCGGGGTCAGTGTGAGGGCCGGAGTCAGTGAGGGGTCAGTGTGAGGGGGGCGGGGCCAGTGTGAGGGGCGGGGTCAGTGTGAGGGGCGGGTCAGTGTGAGGGGCGGGTCAGTGTGGGGGCGGTCAGTGTGAGAGGCGGGGTCAGTGTGGGGGCGGGTCAGTGTGAGGGGCGGGGTCAGTGTGAGGGGCGGGGTCAGTGTGAGGGGCGGGGTCAGTGTGAGGGGCGGGGTCAGTGTGAGGGGCGGGGTCAGTGTGAGGGGCAAGGTCAGTGTGAGAGGCGGGGTCAGTGTGAGAGAGGGAGGGGTCAGTGTGAGGGGGCGGGGTCAGTGTGAGGGGCGGGTCAGTGTGGGGCGGGTCAGTGTGAGGGGCGGGGTCAGTGTGGGGCGGGGTCAGTGTGTGGGCGGGTCAGTGTGAGGGGCGGGTCAGTGTGAGGGGCGGGGTCAGTGTGAGGGGCGGGGTCAGTGTGAGGGGCGGGGTCAGTGTGAGGGGCGGGGTCAGTGCGGAGGGGCGGGGTCAGTGTGGGGGCGGGGTCAGTGTGGGGGGCGGGGTCAGTGTGTGGGGCGGGGTCAGTGTGAGGGGCGGGGTCAGTGTGAGGGGCGGGGTCAGTGTGAGGGGCGGGGTCAGTGTGAGGGGCAAGGTCAGTGTGAGGGGCGGGGGTCAGTGTGAGGGGCGGGGTCAGTGTGAGGGAGAGGGTCAGTGTGTGGGGGCGGGTCAGTGTGAGGGGCGGGGTCAGTGTGTGGGGGCGGGGTCAATGTGAGGGGCGGGGTCAGTGTGTGGGGCGGGGTCAGTGTGAGGGGCGGGTCAGTGAGTGGGGCGGGGTCAGTGTGAGGGGCGGGGTCAGTGTGTGGGGGCGGGGTCAGTGTGAGGGGCGGGGTCAGTGTGTGGGCGGGGTCAGTGTGAGGGGCGGGGTCAGTGTGGGGGCGGGGTCAGTGTGGGGGGCGGGGTCAGTTTGAGGGCGGGGTCAGTGTGAGGGGCGGGGTCAGTGCGAGGGGGCGGGGTCAGTGTGAGGGGGCGGGTCAGTGGAGGGAGGGGTCAGTGTGAGGGGCGGGGTCAGTGTGAGGGGCGGGGTCAGTGAGGGGCGGGGTCAGTGTGTGGGGGCAAGGTCAATGTGGGGCGGGGTCAGTGTGAGGGGCGGGGTCAGTGTGAGGGGCGGGGTCAGTGTGTGGGGCGGGGTCAGTGTGTGGGGCGGGGTCAGTGAGTGGGGGCGGGCCAGTGTGAGGGGCGGGGTCAGTGTGAGGGGCGGGTCAGTGTGAGGGGCGGGGTCAGTGTGAGGGGCGGGGTCAGTGTGAGGGCGGGGTCAGTGTGAGGGGCGGGGTCAGTGCGAGGGGGGCGGGGTCAGTGTGAGGGGGCGGGGTCAGTGTGTGGGGGCGGGGTCAGTGTGTGGGGCGGGTCAGTGTGAGGGCGGGGTCAGTGTGGGGGCGGGGTCAGTGTGAGGGGCGGGTCAGTGTGAGGGGCGGGGTCAGTGTGGACGGGGTCAGTGTGTGGGGCGGGGTCAGTGTGAGGGGTCAGTGTGCGGGGCGGGTCAGTGTGAGGGGCGGGGTCAGGGCGAGGGGCGGGGTCAGTGTGAGGGGTCATGTGGGGCGGGTCAGTGTGTGGGCGGGGTCAGTGAGAGGGGCGGGGTCAGTGTGAGGGGCGGAGTCAGTGTGAGGGGTCAGTGAGGGGCGGGGTCAGTGTGAGGGGCGGGGTCAGTGTGAGGGGCGGGGTCAGTGTGGGGCGGGGCCAGTGTGGGAGCGGGGTCAGTGTGAGGGGGTCAGTGTGAGGGGCGGGGTCAGTGTGAGGGGCGGGGTCAGTGTGAGGGGCGGGGTCAGTGTGGGGGCGGGGTCAGTGTGAGGGGGTCAGTGTGAGGGGCGGGGTCAGTGTGAGGGGGGCGGGGTCAGTGTGAGGGGCGGGGTCAGTGTGTGGGGCGGGGTCAGTGTGAGGGCAAGGTCAGTGTGAGAGGCGGGGTCAGTGTGTGGGGGAGGGGTCAGTGTGGGGCGGGGTCCGTGTGAGGGACAAGGTCAGGTGAGGGGCGGGGTCAGTGTGAGGGGCGGGGTAAGTGTGTGGGGCGGGGGTCAGTCGGAGGGGCGGGGTCAGTGTGAGGGGCGGGGTCAGTGTGAGGGGCAAGGTCAGTGTGAGAGGCGGGTCAGTGTGTGGGGGAGGGGTCAGTGTGAGGGAGAGGGGTCAGTGTGTGGGGGCGGGGTCAGTGTGAGGGGCGGGGTCAGTGTGTGGGGCGGGGTCAGTGTGAGGGGCGGGGTCAGTGTGGGGCGGGGTCAGTGTGTGGGGCGGGGTCAGTTTGAGGGGCGGGGTCAGTGTGAGGGGCGGGGTCAGTGTGAGGGGCGGGGTCAGTGTGAGGGGCGGGGTCAGTTTGAGGGGCGGGGTCAGTGTGAGGGGCGGGGTCAGTGTGAGGGGCGGGGTCCGTGTGAGGGGCGGGGTCAGTGTGAGGGGCGGGGTCAGTGTGAGGGGCGGGGTCAGTGTGAGGGGGCGGGGTCAGTGTGAGGGGGGTCAGTGTGAGGAGGTGGGGTCAGTGTGTGGGGCGGTCAGTGTGAGGGGGCGGGGTCAGTGTGAGGGGCGGGGTCAGTGTGAGGGGGCGGGGTCAGCGTGTGGGGGCGGGGTCAGTGTGAGGGGTCAGTGTGAGGGGGCGGGGTCAGTGTGAGGGGCGGGGTCAGTAGAGTGGGGGGCGGGGTCAGTGTGAGGGGCGGGGTCAGTGCAGGGGCGGGTCAGTGTGAGGGGCGGGGTCAGTGTGTGGGGCGGTCAGTGAGTGGGGCGGGGTCAGTGTGAGGGGCGGGGTCAGTGTGTGGGGCGGGGTCAGTGTGAGGGGCGGGGTCAGTGTGTGGGGGCGGGGTCACTGTGAGGGGCGGGGTCAGTGTGAGGGAGCGGGGTCAGTGTGAGGGCGGGGGTCAGTGTGTGGGGCGGGGTCACTGTGAGGGGGCGGGGTCAGTGTGAGGGGCGGGGTCAGTTTGAGGGGCGGGGTCAGTGTGAGGGGCGGGGTCAGTGTGAGGGGCGGGGTCAGTGTGAGGGGCGGGGTCAGTGTGAGGGGCGGGGTCAGTGTGGGGCGGGGTCAGTGTGAGGGGCGGGGTCAGTGTGAGGGGCGGGGTCAGTGTGAGGGGCGGGGTCAGTGTGAGGGCGGGGTCAGTGTGGGGGCGGGGTCAGTGTGAGGGGCGGGGTCAGTGTGAGGGGCGGGGTCAGTGTGTGGGGGCGGGGTCAGTGTGTGAGGGCGGGGGTCAGTGTGTGGGGCGGGGTCAGTATGTGGGGCGGGGTCAGTGTGAGGGGCGGGTCAGCGCGGGTGGGGGCGGGTCAGAACGGGTGGGGAGGGTCCGCTCGGGTGGGGGCGGGGTCAGTGCGGGTGGGGGCGGGGCTGTGGCTCACTGAGGTCACTTCCGGTGCCCAGCGCGATGACCACGCCTCCGTTCCCGCCAGCGCCTCGCGCACGGCTCCGCGGGTCCCGCGCGTCCCCCAAAATCACCCGGGGGGGAGGGGCCGGGCGGGAGCCGCGCCGGGTCCCGAACCAGAACCGAGACCTCGAACCCTGGGGGAGGGGCGGGAATGAGACACCCCAAAATCCACCCGGGACCCCCAAAATCCACCCGGGATCCCAAAAATCCACCCGGGACCCCTAAAATTCACCCAAAATCACCCGGGCGGGGGGAGGGGCGGGGTGGAGGACGGGCCCCGAACCAGAACCGAGACCTCGAACCCTGGGGGAGGGGCGGCAATGAGACATCCCAAAATCCACCAGGGACACCCAAAAATCCACTCGGGACCCCAAAAATCCACCCGGACCCCCAAAATCCACGCGGGACCCCCCAAAAATCCACTCGGGACCCCTAAAAATCATCTGAGATCCCCAAAATCCACCCGGGACCCCAAAATCCACTCGGGACCCCAAAAATTCACAGGGGACCCCCAAAATCCACCCGGGACCCCAAAAAATTCATAGAGGAAGCCCAAAATCCACCCGGGACCCCCCAAAAATCCACCCAAAATCACCCGGGGGGGAGGGGCATGGGGGAGGGAGGGTCCCGAACCAGAACCGAGACCTCGAACCCTGGGGGAGGGGCCCCAATGAGACCCCCAAAATCCACCCGGGACCCCAAAATTCACAGGGGACCTCCAAAAATTCAGTCGGGACTCCAAAAAAATCACCCCGGACCCGCAAAAATCCACCCGGGACACCCAAAAAAATCATCTGAGACCCCTAAAATCCTCCCGGGACCCCCAAAAAATCATCTGAGACCCCCCAAAATCCACCCGGGACCCCAAAATTCACTCAGGATCCCAAAATCCACTCGGGACCCCCAAAAAATCATCTGAGACCCCCAAAAATCCTCCCGGGATCCCAAAAATCCACTCGGGACCCCCAAAAATCCACCCGCGACCCCAAAAATCCACCAGGGACACCCAAAAATCCACCCGGGACCCCAAAAATTCACACGGGACCCCCCAAAAATCAACTCGAGACCCCAAAAAATCCTCCCGGGACCCCCCAAAAATCCACCCAAAATCACCTGGGGGAGAGGGGCGGAATGAGACCCCCAAAATCCACCCGGGGCCCCAAAAAATTCACCCGGGACCCCAAAAAATTCACCCGGGACCCCAGAAATCCACTCAGGACCCCCAAAAATTCACAGGGGACCCCCAAAAATTCACTCGGGACCCCAAATAATCCACTCGGGACCCCAAAAATTCACAGGGGACCTAAAAAAATCATCCAGGACCCCAAAAATCCACTCGAGACCCCCAAAAATACACCCGGGACCCCAAAAGTCCACCCGGGACCCCCAAAAATCCACCCGGGACCCCCAAAAAATCCACCCGGGACCCCAAAAATCCACCCGGGACCCCCAAAAAATCCACCCGCGACTCACAAAAATCCACTCGGGACCCCCAAAATTCCACCGTAACTCCCAAAAATTCACCCGGGACCCCAAAAGTCCACCCGGGACCCCAAAAATCCACCTGGACCCCAAAAAATTCACAGGGACCCCCAAAAATCCACCCGGGACCCCCAAAATTCACAGGGGACCCCAAAAATCCACCCGGGACCCCAAAAAATCTACCCGGGACCCCAAAAATCCACCCGGGAGCCCCAAAAGTCCACCCGGGAGCCCAAAATTCATTCGGGACTCCCAAAAATCCACTCGAGACCCCCAAAAATTCACACGGGAGCCCAAAATCCACTCGAGACCCCAAAAATCACCCGGGACCCCCAAAATCCCCAAAACCCCCCCAAAAAACCACCAGAGCTTTATCAGGGACCCCCAAAATCTTCCCAAAATCCCCCGAGCCCCCCAAAAATCCAAAAAAATCCCCAAAATTCCCCAAAATCCCCAAAATTCCCCCAAACCCCCCAAAATCTCCAAAAATCCCCCCCAAAACTTCCCAAAAATCCCCCCAAAAATCCCCCCAAAACTCCCCAAAATCCCCCCCAAAAAATCCCAAAAAATCTCCAAAAATCCCCCCAAAACTTCCAAAAATCCCCCAAAACTCCCCAAAATCCCCCAAAAATCCCAAAAATCCCCCAAAATCCCCCAAAATCCCCAAAATCTCCAAAAATCCCCCCCAAAACTTCCAAAATTCCCCCAAAACTCCCCAAAATCCCCCCAAAATCAAAAAAATCCCCAAAATTCCCCCCAAACCCCCCCAAAACTCCCCCAAAATTCCCAAAAATCCCCAAAATCCCCAAAATCCTCCCAACCCCCCCAAAACTCCGCCCAAACCTGCCCCAAGTTTTATCAGCGCCCCCAAAATCCCCACCCGGCCTTATCAGCCCCCCAAAATCCACCCCAAGTTTTATCAGCCCCCAAAATCCACCCCAAGTTTTATCTGCGCCCCCAAAATCCGCCCCGGGCCCCTCCCGGCCCCGCCCGGATTTATCAGCGCCCCCAAAACCCCAAAATCCACCTGGGCCCCACAAAACCCCAAAATCCCCAGATCGGGGCCCCCAAAACCCCAAAACCGCCGGAGCTTCCCCAAATTCTAAAGGAGCCCAAAAATCCTCGGGACTCTTAAAATCCCAAATTTCCGGGAACCCCAAATTCCTGAGACCCCCCAATTTCCCCAATCTCAGGGAACCCCAAATTCCTGAGACCCCAAAATCCTCGAGAACCCCCAAATTCTCAGGGACCCCAAAAATTCCAGAATTTCCCAAAATTCCAAATAAACCCCAAATCTCCGGGACCCCAAATTCCCAGGAACCCCAAATTTCTGAGACCCCAAATTCCCAGGGACTCCCCCCAAATTTCCCCAAATTCCCAGGGAACCCCAAATTCTTGAGACTCCCCAATTTCCAGGGACCCCAAAATTCCAGAATTTCCCAAATTACTGAGACCCCAAATCTCCCAAATTCCTCCCAAATTTTGGGGTCCCTGTTCCCATTTTTGGGGTCCCTGTGTCCATTTTTGGGGTCCCCACTCCCATTTTTGGGATCCCCATCCCATTTTTGGGGTCCCTGTTCCAAATTTTGGGGTCCCCATCCCATTTTTGGGGTCGCCATTCCAAATTTGGGGTCCCATTCCCATTTTTGGGGTCCCTGTCCCATTTTTGGGGTCCCCATTCCCAAATTTTGGGGTCCTCGTGTCCATTTTTGGGGTCCCGATCCCGTTTTTGGGGTCCCCATTCCCATTTTTGGTGTCCCGATCCCATTTTTGGGGTCCCCGTTCCCATTTTTGGGGTCCCATTCTCATTTTTGGGGTCCCCACTCCCATTTTCGGGGTCCCCCATCCCATTTTTGGGGTCCCTGTTCCCATTTTTGGGGTCCTGTTGCCGTTTTTGGGGTCCCCGTTCCAATTTGGGTCCCTGATCCCATTTTTGGGGTCCCCATCCCGAAATTTTGGGGTCCCTGTCCCGTTTTTTGGGGTCCCTGTCCCATTTTGGGGGTCCCCATCCCCAAATTTTGGGGTCCTGTTCCCATTTTTGGGGTCCCCGATCCCATTTTTGGGGTCCCCATTCCAGTTTTTGGGGTCCCCGTGTCCATTTTTGGGGTCCCATTCCAATTTTCGGGGTGCCCATTCCCATTTTCGGGGTCCCCGTGTCCATTTCTGGGGTCCCCATTCCAAATTTGGGGTCCCTGATCCCATTTTTGGGGTCCCTGTGTCCATTTTTGGGGTCCCTGATCCCAAATTTTGGGGTCCCGTTCCCATTTTTGGGGTCCTGTTCCCATTTTTGGGGTCCCGATCCCATTTTCGGGGTCCCCTTCCCATTTTTGGGGTCCCTGATCCCATTTTTGGTGTCCTGATCCCATTTTCGGGGTCCCCATTCCCATTTTTGGGGTCCCCGTGTCCATTTTCGGGGTCCCCGTTCCCATTTTTGGGGTCCCCATCCCATTTTTAGGGTCCCGATCCCAAATTTGGGGTCCCCCATCCCATTTTTAGGGTCCCGATCCCAAATTTGGGGTCCCCGATCCCATTTTTGGGGTCCTGTGTTCATTTTGGGGTCCCAATCCCAAATTTTGGGGTCCTGATCCCATTTTTGGGGTCCCCGATCCCAAATTTTGGGGTCCCCATCCCATTTTTGGGGTCCCTATTCCCAAATTTTGGGGTCCCGATCCCGTTTTTGGGGTCCCCGATCCCATTTTTGGGGTCCCCATTCCAGTTTTTGGGGTCCCCGTGTCCATTTTTGGGGTCCCCGTGTCCATTTTTGGGGTCCCCATTCCCATTTTCGGGGTCCCCGATCCCATTTTTGGGGTCCCCATTCCCAATTTTGGGGTCCCCGATCCCAAATTTTGGGGTCCCGTTCCTATTTTTGGGGTCCCGTTCCCATTTTTGGGGTCCCCATTTCCATTTTCGGGGTCCCCACTCCCATTTTTGGGGTCCCCGATCCCATTTTTGGGGTCCCAATTCCCATTTTTGGGGTCCCCATTCCCATTTTTGGGGTCCCCATTCCAAATTTTGGGGTCCCGTTCCCATTTTTAGGGTCCCCGATCCCATTTTTGGGGTCCTCATTCCCATTTTCGGGATCCCCATTCCCAAATTTTGGGGTCCTGATCCCATTTTTGGGATCCCCGTGTCCATTTTTGGGGTCCTGATCCCATTTTGGGGTCCCGTGTTCATTTTTGGGGTCCCGATCCCAAATTTTGGGATCCCTGATCCCATTTTTGGGGTCCCGATCCCATTTTTGGGTCCCCGTGTCCATTTTTGGGGTCCTGATCCCATTTTTGGGGGTCCCGATCCCAAATTTCGGTCCCTACCCTGCTCCATCGCCAGTTTCAGCGTTTCCCGCCCGGTTCTTCCCGTGGCGCCGAAAATCGCGATTTTCATCGGGACCGAACCGGGATCGAACCGAACCGGACCGGAACTGAACCGGATCGAACCGGATCGAACGGAACCGGGACCGAACCGGGATCGAACGGAACCAGGACCGGATCGAATCGGGATCGAACCGGATCGAACCAAACGAAACCGGATCGAACCGGATCGAACGGATCCCGAACCGGATCGAATCGGGACTGAACCGGATCGAACCGGATCGAACGGAACCGGGACCAGGATCGGGATCGCGGAACCGAACCCGGCACCGGGAACTCCGCGCGCAGCTCTGTTGCGCCCCGCGCGGACTGGGCGGGACTGATAAACTGGCGGACTGGGACAAACTGGGAGGGACTGAGGACTAAGAGACTGAGGACTGGGAGAGACTGGGAGGACTGGGAGGGACTAATGGACTGGGATAAACTGGGAGGGACTGGGAGGGGCGGGACCGCCTCGGTTCGGTTCGTGCGATCCCAGTTTGGGCGATCCCAGTTTATCCCAGTTTATCCCAGTTTATCCCAGTTTATCCCAGTTTGTCCCAGTTTGTGCGATCCCAGTTTGTCCCAGTTTATCCCAGTTTATCCCAGTTTGTGCGATCCCAGTTTATCCCAGTTTATCCCAGTTTGTGCGATCCCAGTTTATCCCAGTTTATCCCAGTTTGTCCCAGTTTGTGCGATCCCAGTTTATCCCAGTTTATCCCAGTTTATCCCAGTTTATCCCAGTTTTGTGATCCCAGTTTATCCCAGTTTGTCCCAGTTTGTGCGATCCCAGTTTATCCCAGTTTATCCCAGTTTATCCCAGTTTATCCCAGTTTTGTGATCCCAGTTTATCCCAGTTTATCCCAGTTTGTCCCAGTTTGTGCAATCCCAGTTGATCCCAGTTGATCCCAGTTTATCCCAGTTTATCCCAGTTTATCCCAGTTTATCCCAGTTTATCCCAGTTTGTGCGATCCCAGTTTGTGTCATCCCAGTTTATCCCAGTTTATCCCAGTTTATCCCAGTTTGTGCAATCCCAGTTTGTGTAATCCCAGTTTATCCCAGTTTATCCCAGTTTGTCCCAGTTTGTGCGATCCCAGTTTATCCCAGTTTCCAAAATCCCAGTTTGTCCCAGTTCATCCCAGTCCATAAGAACCCTGGGATAGCTGGGATAAACTGGGATAAACTGGGATAAACTCGGATAAACTGGGATAAACTGGGATAAACTGGGATAACTGGGATGAACTGGGATAAACTGGGATAAACTGGGATTAACTGGGATAACTGGGATAAACTGGAACTGAGATAAACTGGGATAAACTGGGATGACTGGAACTGGGATAACTGGGATAACTGGGATTAACTGGGATAACTGGGATAACTGGGATAAACTGGGATAAACTGGGATAAACTGGAACTGGGATAAACTGGGATAACTGGGATAACTGGGATAAACTGGGATAAACTGGGATAAACTGGAACTGGGATAAACTGGGATAACTGGGATAACTGGGATAAACTGGGATAAACTGGGAACTGGGATAAACGGGGATAAACTGGGATAACTGGGAATTAATTTGGGGAAATAATTATTTTTTAGAATTAATTTTTTTGGGGAATTAGTTTTTGGGAAATAATTTTTTAAATTAAATATTTAATTAAATATTTTCTGGGGATTTTTTTTGGGTAATAAATTTTTTTTAATTAAGTTTTTTTGGGGAATAAATTTTTTTGGGGAATTAATTTTTTTGGAAATTAATTTTTTTGGGAATTAATTCTTTTTGGGTAATTAATTGTTTTTGAATAAACTTTTTTTTTGTGTAATTAATATTTTTTTGGGAATTAATTTTTTTGAGAATTAATTTTAATTAATTATATTTTGGGGAATTTTTTATTTAAATGTATTTTTTATTTAATTAATTTTTTTGGGAATTAATTTTTCTTTGGGAATTAATTTTTTTTCTTTGTCAATTTTTGGGGGGAATTAATTTTATTTCAATTAATTTTTTGGGGTAATTAACTTTTTTTGGGTAATTAATTTTACGTAATTAACTTTTTTTGGTAATTTTTTTTTTTTGGGAATTAATTTTTTTTGGGAATTAATTTTTTTAGGGAATTAATTTTTTGGGAGTAATTAATTTTTGGAGGGGAATTAATTTCTTTTTGAAATTAAATTTTTTTGAGGAATTAATTTTTTTAAAATTAATTATTTTTCGGAATTTTTTTAAATGAAATTTTTTATTTAATTATTATTTTTTGGGAATTAATTTTATTTTGGTAATTAATTTTTTCTTTGGAAATTAATTTTTTTTAATTAATATTTTTTTGTGGGAAGTAATTAAGTTTTTTTGGGAATTAATTTTTTAATAATTTTTTGAATTATGTTTTGGGAATTATTTTTTTTAATGTATTTTTAAATTTAATTCATTTTTGGGAATTAATTTTCTTTGGGAATTAATTTTTAAATATTAATTATTTTTTAGGAAAAGAAATTTTTTTGGTAATTAACCGTTTTTGGGGATTTTTTTTTTAAAATTTTTTTTTTTGGAAATTTTTTTTTTTTGGGAATTAATTTTTTTAAATTAATTTATTTTTGGGGTAAAGAATTACTTTGGGGAATTAATTTTTAAAAATTAATTATTTTTTGGGATTTAATTTTTTTAAATTAATTTTTTTTATGGAATTAGTTTTTATTTAAATTAATTTTTTGGGAATTAATTTTTTTTTGGTAACTAATTATTTTTTAATTAATTGTTTTGGGGGGGGAATTTATTTTTTTCTGGGAATTAATTTATTTTTTAATTAATTTTTTAAATTAATTTTTTTGGGGGGTAATTAATTATTTTTTGGGATTTAATTTTTTTAAATTAATTGTTTTTTGAGGAATTAATTTTTTTAAAATTAATTTTTTTAAAATTAATATTTTTTGGGATAAATAATTTCTTTTTTTAATTAATTTTATTTTGGGGGATAATTATTTTTTTGGGGGGTATTATTTTTTTCTGGTAATTAATTTTTTTAAATTAATTTTTTAAAATTAATTTTTTTGGGTAATTAATTTTTTTTGGAAATTTATTTTTTTCTGGGGATTACTTAATTTTTTAATTAAATTTTTTTAATTTAATATTTTTTGTGGGGGGTAGTTAATTTTTTTAGGGAATTTATTTTTTTCTGGGAATTAATTTATTTTTTCATTAATTTTTTTAAAATTTAATTATTTTTTTGGAGGATTAATTAATTTTTTTTTGAATTTATTTTTTTCTGGGAATTAATTTATTTTTTCATTAATTTTTTTTAAATTTAATATTTTTTTGGGGAGGAGTTTATTTTTTTCTGGGAATTAATTTATTTTTTAATTAATTTTTTTTAAATTTAATTTTATTTTGGAGGATTAATTAATTTATTTTTGGGAATTAATTTTTTGGGGGGGTATTTATTTTTTTCTAGGGATTAATTTTTTTTTATTTTTTTTTTAAATTTAATTTTATTTTGGAGGATTAATTAATCTTTTGGGGAATTTATTTTTTCTGGGAATTAATTTATTTTTCAATTAATTTTTTAATTTAATATTTTTGGGTAATTAATTAATTTATTTTTGGGGAACCCCGGGCGGTTCCGGGTGGGGAGGGGCGGGGGCGTGCCCGGGGTGGGGAGGGGCGGGGCGGCTCCGCGCGCTCGGGGCGGGAGCGGCTCCGGCAGCTCCGACCCCTCCCCCACCCCCCAAAACCCCCCAAAAAACCCCAAAAAATCCCAAAAATCCCAAAATCCCAAAAATCCCAAAATTCCGGGGCGGGCTCCGCGTTCCCAGAATTCTGCGTTCCCAGAATCTTCGCACGCCCCTCCCCCACCGCGGCAGGTGATGGGCACGGGGTGGGGAGGGCCGGGGGATTTTTGGGGTTTTTTCTGGGGGGGGGATTTGGGGTGGGGAGGGCGGGTCCCTCAAGGGCACGAGGGAGGGGGAGGGAGGGGGAGGGCAGAATCGGGGGAATTTTTGGGGATTTTTGGGGGATTTGATGAATTTTGGGGATTTTGATGAATTTTGGGGATTTTGGGGGATTTTGGGGCATTTCGAGGGGATTTGGGGAGAATTTGGTGGATTTTGGGGGGTTTGGTGATTTTGGGGATTTTGGGGGATTTGGTGAATTTTGGGGGATTTTGGGGATTTTGGGGGATTTGGGGATTTTGGGGGGATTTCGGGAGGAATTGGGGGAATTTGGGGGATTTTGGGGGAATTTGTGGATTTTGGGGATTTGGGGGATTTGGGCATTTTGGGGATTTTGGGGCGAATTTTGGGGGGATTTTGGGGGATTTTGAGGGAATTTCGGGGGATTTGGGGGAATTTGGGGGATTTTGGGGGGTTTTGGGGGATTTTTGGGGGATTTGATGAATTTTGGGGGATTTTGGAGGGAATTTTGGGGGATTTTGGGGGATTTGGGGAAATTTGGGGAGATTTTTGGCATTTTGGGGATTTTAGGAAATTTTGGGGGATTTTCGGGGATTTTGGTGAATTTTGGGCGATTTTTGGGGGGATTTTGGAGGATTTTGGGGGCATTTCGAGGGATTTGGGGAGAATTTGGCGGATTGTGGGGGTTCGGTGATTTTGGGGGATTTTGGGGGATTTGGTGAATTTTGGGGGATTTTTCGGGGGATTTGGGGGAATTTTGGAGATTTTGGGGGATTTTGGGGGATTTTGGGGTGATTTTGGGGGATTTTGGGTAAAACTGGGGGCGATTTTGGGGGATCTGGGCAGGATTTTGGGGGATTTGGGGAAATTTGGGAGATTTTTGGGGATTTTGGGGATTTTGGGGGTATTTTGGGGATTTGGGGAATTTTGGGGGAATTGGGGGAGAATTTGGGGGATTTTGGGGATTTTGGCGGATTTTTGGGGGGATTTGGTGAATTTTGGGGATTTTTGGGAGAATTTTGCGGGAATTTTGGGATTTTGGGAAATTTTGGGGGATTTGAGGGAATTTAGGGAGATTTTGGGATTTTGGTGGCATTTTGGAGAGGATTTTGGGGAATTCAGGGAAATTTGGGAGATTTTGGGAGATTCTGGGGGTCTGAGGGGATTTGGGGGATTTGGGGAATTTTGGGGGATCTGAGGAATTTTGGGGGCCTGGGGAGGCTTGGAGGGAATTTTGGGAGATTTTTGGGATTTTGGGGGAGTTTTGGGGTTTTGGGGTAATTTTGGGGGATTTAGGGAGATTTTGGGGAAAATTTGGGGGATTTGGTGGAAATTGGGGAGGTTTGGGGAGGATTTGGGGAAATTTGGGGAGATTTGGGGGATCTGAGGAATTTAGGGAGATTTTGGGATTCTTGGGGGATTTTGGAGGGATTTTGGGAAATTTGGGGGAATTTTGGGGAGAATTTGGGAGGATTTGGGGGCCATTTGGGAAATTTGGGGAATTTTGGGGGAATTTGGTGGAATTTGGGGAGATTTGGGGGATTTGGGGGATTTTTGGGGGATTTGGTGGAATTTGGGGAGATTTTGGGGATTTGGGGGAGATTTGGGGATTTTTGGGGGATTTTTGGGGATTTTTGGGGAATTTTGGGAGGATTTGGGGGATCTGAGGGAATTTTGGGGAGTCTGGGGAGGTTTGGAGGAATTTGGGGAAATTTTGGGGAGATTTGAGGGGATTTAGGGGAGATTTCGGGGAATTTGGGCTATTTTGGGGGAATTTTGGAGGGATTTTGGGGGATTCAGGGAAATTTGGGGGTTTTGGGGAATTTTGGGGAATTTTGGGGATTTGGGGGAAATTTTGGGGGATTTCGGAGGATTCAGGGGAATTTTTAGGGGCTCAGAAGATTTTGGGAGGTGTCTCAGAGAATTTTGGGGTCTCACAGAATTTTGGGAGGGGTCTCAGATAATTTTGGGGTCCCAGATAATTTTTGGGAGGGGTCTCAGTCAATTTTGGGGTCCCTCAGAATTTGGGAGGGGTCTCCCTGAATTTTTGGGTCCCAGAAAATTTTTGGGGAGGGGTCTCAGTCAATTTTGGGGTCCCTCAGAATTTGGGGAGGGGTCTCCCTGAATTTTTGGGTCCCAGAGAATTTTGGGAGGGGTCTCAATGAATTTTGGGGTCCCAGATAATTTTTGGGGAGGGGTCTCAGGAAGGATTTTGGGGTTCTCAGGGGGTCTCAGTCAATTTTGGGGTCACTCAGAATTTGGGAGGGGTCTCAGGGGGTCTCAATGGGCCCAGAGAATTTTGGGAGGGTCTCCCTGAATTTTTGGGGTCCCAGAGAATTTTGGGAGGGTCTCACAGAATTTTGGGGATTTTTGGGAGGGGTCTCACCGAATTTGGGGAGGGGTCTCAGATAATTTGGGAGGGGTCTCAATGAATTTTGAGATCTCAGAATTTTGGGAGGGGTCTCAGATAATTTTGGGGTCCCAGAGAATTTTGGGAGGGGTCTCACTGAATTTGGGGAGGGGTCTCAGTGAACTTTGGGATCTCAGATTATTTGGGGAGGGGTCTCAGATAATTTGGGAGGGGTCTCCCTGAATTTTTGGGGTCCCAGATAATTTGGGGAGAGGTCTCACCGAATTTGGGGAGGGGTCTCAGATAATTTTGGGGTCTCAGAAAATTTGGGGAGGGGTCTCAGTGAATTTGGGGTTCAGATAATTTTGGGGTCCCAGATAATTTTTGGGAGGGGTCTCAGATAATTTGGGAGGGGTCTCAATGAATTTTGGGATCCCAGATAATTTTGGGAGGGGTCTCAGATAATTTTGGGGTCTCAGATAATTTGGGGAGGGGTCTCAGATAATTTTGGGGTCCCAGATAATTTTTGGGGAGGGGTCTCAGATAATTTTGGGAGGGGTCTCAATGAATTTTGGGATCCCAGATAATTTTGGGGAGGGGTCTCAGATAATTTTGGGGTCTCAGATAATTTGGGGAGGGTCTCAGATAATTTTGGGGTCCCAGATAATTTTTTGGGGAGGGTCTCAGATAATTTTGGGTTCCCAGATAATTTGGGAGGGTCTCACTGAATTTTGGGTTCCCAGATAATTTGGGGAGGGGTCTCAGATAATTTTGGGTTCCCAGATAATTTGGGGAGGGTCTCAGCTAATTTTGGTAATTTTTGGGTCTCTCCCCTCCCCAGCTCGCCCCCCCACCCCGCGGTGACCTCGGGACCCCTCCCCAAATTCCGCCGCCCCTCCCCCCATGGCCGAGCTGGACAGCGCCGGCCCCGCTTCTCCCCCGGCGGCGCTTCTGGGGCTGGGGGACCCCAAAATCTTCGAGTGCTCATGGATCAAGGCCCTGGCCGGTGAGTGGGGACCCCAAAAATCCCAAATTTGGGGAGGGGGACCCCAAAATCCCAAAAATCCCAAAATTAACTAAAAAATCCCAAAAATCCTGAATAAATACCTCCAAAAGATCCCCAAAATTGGGGAGAAACCCCCAAAAATCCCCAAATTAACCCAAAATCCCAAATTTGGGAGGGAACCCTAAAAATCCCAAAATTGGGGAGGGACTCCCAAAAATTCACTAAAATTTACACTAAAAACCCCAAAAATCCTGAATAAATACCCAAAAAATCCCAAAATTAGGGACAAACCCCAAAAAGCCCCAAAATTAACCCAAAATCCCAAAATTTGGGAGGGAACCCCAAAAATCCCAAAATTTGAGGGGACCTCAAAAAATTCCTAAATTTTACACTAAAAAACGCCAAAAATCCTGAATAAATACCCCAAAAAATCCCAAATTTGGGAGAGGAACCCCAAAAAATCCTAAAATTGACCCAAAAACCCCAAAAATCCTGAATAAATACCCCAAAAAATCCCCAAAATTGGGGAGGAACCCCCCCAAAAAATTCCTAAAATTAACCCAAAAAGCCCCCAAAAATTCTGGATGAAATCCCTAAAAAAATCCCCAAAATTTGGGGAGGGAACCCCAAAAAAATCCCTAAAATTTACCCAAAAAACCCCAAAAAATTCTGAATAAATACCCCAAAAATCCCTAAAATTAACCCTAAAAATCCCAAAATCAAAATTTGGGAGGGAACCCCAAAAATTCCAAAATTGGGAGGGAACTCCCAAAAAATTTCTAAATTTGCACTAAAGAAACCCCAAAAATCCTGAATAAATACCCCAAAAATCCCAAAATTAACCCAAAAACCCCCAAAAATTCTGGATGAAATCCCTTAAAAAATCCCCAAAATTTGGGACGGGAACCCCAAAAAAATCCCGAAAATTTATCCCAAAAAACCCAAAAAATCCTGAATAAATACCCCAAAAAATTCCCAAATTTGGGATGGAACCCCCAAAAAATCCCTAAAATTGACCCAAGAAACCCCCAAAATTCTGGATGAAATCCCTAAAAAAATCCCCAAAATTTGGGGAGGGAACCCCAAAAAATTCCCGAAAATTTACACTAAAAAAACCCCAAAAAATCCTGAATAAATACCCAAAAAAAAAATCCCAAAATCTTCGAGTGCTCGCGGATCAAGGCCCTGGCCGGTGAGTGGGGACCCCAAAAATCCCAAAATTCCCAAAATTTGGGGAGGGGGGACCCCAAAAATCCCAAAATTTGGGGAGAAAACCCCCCAAAAAATCCCGAAAATTTACACTAAAAAAATCCTGAATAAATACCCCAAAAAATCCCCAGAATTGGGGAGGAACCCCCCCAAAAAATTCCTAAAATTAACCCAAAAAACCCCGCAAAAATTCTGGATGAAATCCCTAAAAAAATCCCCAAAATTTGGGGAGGGAACCTCAAAAAACTTCCCTAAAATTTACCCAAAAAAACCCCAAAAAAATTCTGAATAAATACCCCAAAAAAATCCCTAAAATTAACCCTAAAAATCCCAAAATTTGGGGAGGGAAACCCCAAAAAAATTCCAAAATTGGGGAGGGAACTCCCAAAAAAATTTCCGAAATTTGCACTAAAGAAACCCCAAAAAATCCTGAATAAATACCCCAAAAAATCCCGAAAATTAACCCAAAAACCCCCAAAAATTCTGGATGAAATCCCTTAAAAAATCCCCAAAATTTGGGGCGGGAACCCCAAAAAAATCCCGAAAATTTATCCCAAAAAACCCAAAAATCCTGAATAAATACCCCAAAAAATTCCCAAATTTGGGATGGAACCCCCAAAAAATCCCTAAAATTGACCCAAAAAAACCCCCAAAAATTCTGGATGAAATCCCTAAAAAAATCCCCAAAATCTGGGGAGGGAACCCCAAAAAATTCTTAAAATTTACACTAAAAAAACCCCAAAAAATCCTGAATAAATACCCAAAAAAAAAAATCCCAAAATCTTCGAGTGCTCGCGGATCAAGGCCCTGGCCGGTGAGTGGGGACCCCAAAAATCCCAAAAAATCCAAAATTGGGGAGGGGAGAACCCAAAAAATCCCAAAATCCCAAAATTAATTAAAAAAACCCAAAAAATCCTGAATAAATACCCCAAAAAATCCCCAAAATTGGGGAGGAAGCACCCCAAAAAAATCCCTAAAATTTACCCCCAAAAAATTTTGAATAAATACCCCAAAAAATCCCCAAAATTGGGAGGAACCCCCCAAAAAAATTCCTAAAAATTGACCCAAAAAAACCCCAAAAAATTCTGGATGAAATTCCTAAAAAAATCCCAAAATTTGGGGAGGGAACCCCAAAAAAATCCCGAAAATTTATCCCAAAAAATCCAAAAAATTCTGAATAAATACCCAAAAAAAATCCCAAAATCTTCGAGTGCTCGCAGATCAAGGCCCTGGCCGGTGAGTGGGGACCCCAAAAATCCCAAAAAATCCAAAATTGGGGAGGGGGGAACCCAAAAATCCCAAAAATACCAAAATTAACTAAAAAACCCTGAAAAAAATCCCTAAAATTTACCCCAAAAAAACCCAAAAAATCCTGAATAAATACCCCAAAAAATCCCTAAAATTAACCCAAAAAAACCCCAAAAGTTCTGGATGAAATCCCTAAAAAATCCCCAAAATTTGGGGAGGGAACCCCAAAAAATCCCTAAATTTACACTAAAAACCCAAAAATCCTGAATAAATACCCCAAAAAATCCCAAATATGGGGAGGAACCCCCCAAAAAAATTCCTAAAATTAACCCAAAAAACCCCCCAAAAATTCTGGATGAAATCCCTAAAAAAATCCCCAAAATTTGGGGAGGGAACCTCAAAAAACTTCCGTAAAATTTACCCAAAAAAAACCCAAAAAAATTCTGAATAAATACCCCCAAAAAATCCCTAAAATTAACCCTAAAAATCCCAAAATTTGGGGAGGGAACCCCAAAAAAATTCCAAAATTGGGGAGGGACTCCCAAAAAAATTTCCTAAAATTTACACTAAAAAAACCCCAAAAAATCCTGAATAAATACCAAATTTGGGGAGGAACCCCCCAAAAAATCCCTAAAATTAACCCCAAAAACCCCAAAAATTCTGGATGAAATCCCCTAAAAATCCCCCAAAATTTGGGAGGGAACCCCAAAAAAATCCCTAAAATTTATCCCAAAAACCCCAAAAAATCCTGAATAAATACCCCAAAAAATTCCCAAATTTGGGAAGGAACCCCCAAAAAATCCCTAAAATTGACCCAAAAAAACCCCAAAAATTCTGGATGAAATCCCTAAAAAATCCCCAAAATCTGGGGAGGGAACCCCAAAAATTCTTAAAATTTACACTAAAAACCCCAAAAATCCTGAATAAATACCCAAAAAAAATCCCAAAATCTTCGGAGTGCTCAAGGGATCAAGGCCCTGGCCGGTGAGTGGGGACCCCAAAAATCCCAAAATTCCCAAAATTTGGGGAGGGGGGAACCCAAAAATCCCAAAATTTGGGAGAAAACCCCCCAAAAAATCCCTAAAATTTACACAAAAAATCCTGAATAAATACCCCAAAAAATCCCAAAATTGGGGAGGAACCCCCCAAAAAAGTCCCTAAAATTAACCCAAAAATCCCAAAAATCCCAAAATTCCCAAATTTGGGGAGGAGGAACCTAAAAATCCCAAAAATCCCAAAATTGGGGAGGAAACACCCCAAAAAATCCCTGAAATTTACCCCCAAAAAATCCTGAATAAATACCCCAAAAAATTCCCAAATTTGGGACGGAACCCCCAAAAAAATCCCTAAAATTAACCCCAAAAACCAAAAAAAATTCTGGATGAAATCCCTTTAAAAATCCCCAAAATTTGGGGGGGAACCCCAAAAATCCCTAAAATTTACACTAAAAAACTCCAAAAATTCTGGATGAAATCCTAAAAAATCCCCAAAATTTGGGAGGGAACCCCAAAAAATTCTTAAAATTTACACTAAAAAACCCCAAAAATCCTGAATAAATACCCCAAAAAAATCCCAAAATCTTCGAGTGCTCATGGATCAAGGCCCTGGCCGGTGAGTGGGGACCCCAAAAATCCAAAAAAATCCAAAATTGGGGAGGGGGGAACCCAAAAATCCCAAAAATCCCAAAATTAACTAAAAAAAATCCCAAAAAATCCTGAATAAATACCCCCAAAAAAATCCCCAAAACTGGGGACAAACCCCCGCAAAAAAGCCCCAAAATTAACCCAAAAATCCCAAAATTTGGGGAGGGAACGCCAAAAATAAAATTCCAAAATTGGGGGAGACCTAAAAAAAAATTCCCTAAAATTTGCACTAAAAATCCCCCAAAAATCCTGGATTAAATACCCCAAAAAATCCCCAAAATTGGGGATTGACGCTAAAAAAAAATCCCTAAAATTGACCAAAAAAACCCCCAAAAAAACAAAAAAATCCCGGATGAAATCCCCCAAAAATCGCAAATTTGGGGATTGACCTAAAAAAAAATCCCTAAAATTAGCCCAAAAAATCCCCAAATAAATCCCTAAAATTCCGCCCAAAAAAATCCAAAAAATCCGGGATTAACCCCAAAATAAACCCCAAAAAATTCCCCCAAAAAGACCCAAAAAATCCGGGATGAACCCAAAAACTCGCAAAAAATACCAAAAAATCCCTAAAATTCCCCCCCAAAAACATCAAAAATCCTGCATTAACCCCCAAAAAACCGCCAAAAATTTTGGATGAACCCCAAAAATCCCTAAAATTCTCCCCCAAAAAACCCCAAAAATCCTGAATTAACCCCAAAAAACCCAAAAATTCCTGGATTAACCCCAAAATAAATCCCAACATTTCCTGAATTGACCCTAAAAACCCAAAAAATTCTGGATTAATCCCAAAAAAATCTCTAAAATTGGCCCCAAAAAACCCCAAAAATTCTGGATGAACCCCAAAAAAATCCCAAAAAAATCCCTAAAATTCCCCCCCAAAAAAACCCAAAAAATCCTGGATTGACCCAAAATAAACCCCCAAAAATTCCCTGAAAAGACCCCAAAAATCCGGGATTGACCCAAAAAATCCCCAAAAATCCCCAAAAATCCCTAAAATTCTCCCCCAAAAACCCCAAAAAATCCTGGATTGACCCCAAAAACGCCAAAAATTCTGGATTAATCCCAAAACAAACCCCCAAAATGTCCTGAATTGACCCTAAAAAAACCAAAAAAATTCTGGGTTAATCCCAAAAAATCTCTAAATTTCTCCTAAAAACCCCAAAAATTCTGGATGAACCCCAAAAAATCCCAAAAATCCCTAAAATTCCCTCCCAAAAAATTTTTGACAATCCTGGATTAACCCCAGTAAAACCCCAAAAATTCCCCCAAAAGACCCCAAAAAATCCGGGATTGACCCGAAAAGAGCAAAAAAATCTTGAATTAACCCCAGAAACACTCCCCAAAAATCCTGGATTAATCCCAAAAAATTTCTAAAATTTTCCCTAAAAAACTCAAAAATTCCTGGATTAACCCCAAAATAAACCTCCCAAAATGTCCTGAATTGACCCTAAAAAAACCCAAAAAATTCTGGATTAATCCCAAAAAAAACCCCAAAAAACCCCCAAAAAATCCCTAAAATTCCCTCCCAAAAAACCTTAAAAAATCCTGGATTGACCCGAAAAAACCCCCAAAAAATCTGGATTAATCCTAAAATAAAACTCCTAAAATGTCCTGAATTGACCCTAAAAAAACCAAAAAAATTCTGGGTTAATCCCAAAAAAATTTCTAAAATTGGCCCCAAAAAACCCCAAAAAATTCTGGATGAACCCCAAAAAAATCCCAAAAAAATCCCTAAAATTCCCCCCCAAAAAAACCCAAAAAATCCTGGATTGACCCAAAATAAACCCCCAAAAAATTCCCCTGAAAAGACCCCAAAAAATCCGGGATTGACCCAAAAAAATCCCCAAAAATCCCCAAAAATCCCTAAAATTCTCCCCAAAAAACCCCAAAAAAATCCTGGATTGACCCCAAAAAACGCCAAAAAATTCTGGATTAATCCCAAAACAAACCCCCCAAAATGTCCTGAATTGACCCTAAAAAAACCAAAAAAATTCTGGGTTAATCCCAAAAAAAATCTCTAAAATTTCTCCTAAAAAACCCCCAAAAATTCTGGATGAACCCCAAAAAAATCCCAAAAAATCCCTAAAATTCCCCCCCAAAAAAACCCAAAAAATCCTGGATTGTCCCTGAAATAAACGCCAAAAATTCCTGGTTTAACCCCAAAATTAACCTCCCCAAATGTCCTGAATTGATCCTAAAAAAACCCCAAAAAATTCTGGATCAATCCCCCAAAAAATCCAAAAAATCCCCCAAAAATCCCTAAAATTCCCCCCCAAAAAACCCCAAAAAATCCGGGATTGACTCCAAAATATACCCCAAAAAATTCCCCTGAAAGGACCCCAAAAATCCGGGATTGACCCAAAAAATCCCAAAAATTCCCCAAAAATCCCTAAAAACTCCAAAAATCCTGCATTAACCCCAAAAAACTCCCAAAATTTTTGGATGAACCTCAAAAAAATCCCTAAAATTGCCCCACAAAAAACCAAAAAAATCCTGGATTGACCCCAAAAAACCCTAAAATGTCCTGAATTGACCCTAAAAAACCCAAAAAATTCTGGATCAATCCCAAAAAAGCCTCTAAGATTTCTCCTAAAAACCCCAAAAATTCTGGATGAACCCAAAAAAATCCTAAAAATCCCTAAAATTCCCCCCAAAAAACCCCAAAAATCCGGGATTAACCCCAAAATAAACCCCAAAAAATTGCCTCGGAAAGACCCCAAAAATCTGGGATGAACCCAAAAAATCCCAAAAATTCCCCCAAAAATCCCTAAAATTCTCCCCCAAAAAACATCAGAAATCCTGGATTGACCCCAAAACAAACCCCCAAAATTTTGGATGAACCCCCAAAAAATCCCTAAAATTCTCCCCCAAAAAACCCCAAAATTTACTGGATGAACCCCAAAATAAATCCCAAAATTTACTGGATTAACCCCAAAATAAATCTCCCAAAATGTCCTGAATTGACCCTAAAAAAACCAAAAAAATTCTGGATTAATCCCCAAAAAAATCCCTAAAATTGGCCCCAAAAAACCCCCCAAAAATTCTGGATGAGCCCCAAAAAAATCCCAAAAAATCCCCAAAAATCCCTAAAATTCCCCCTCCCCAAAAAACCCAAAAAATCCTGGATTGACCCCAAAAAACCCAAAAATTCTTGGATTAATCCCAAATAAAACTCCCAAAATGTCCTGAATTGACCCTAAAAACCCAAAAATTCTGGATTAATCCCAAAAAATCTCTAAAATTTCTCCTAAAAAACCCCAAAAAATTCTGGATGAACCCCAAAAAATTCCTAAAATTCCCTAGAATCCTCCTCCCAAAAAACCCCAAAAAATCCTGGATTGACCCCAAAATTCCCCAAAATTCCATAAACACCCCAAAAAATCCCAAATCTCATCCAAACTCCCCCAAAAAACCCCAAACCCCAAAATCCTCCCCCTAAAAAAACCCAAAAATCTTCTCAGCCCCCAAAAACCCCAAAAATCCTGGATTAACCCCAAAAAAACCCCAAAATTTCCTGGATTAACCCCAAAATAAACCTCCCAAAAATCCTGAATTGACCTAAAAAACCCAAAAAATTCTGGATTAATCCCAAAAAACCCCAAAAAATCCCGAAAAAATCCCCAAAAAATCCCTAAAATTGCCCCCCAAAAAACCCCAAAAATCCTGGATTGACCCCAAAAAACCCGAAAAATCGCGAAATTAATCCCAAAAAATCTCAGAAATTTTCCCCAAAAACCCCAAAACCCCAAAACCCTCCACCTAAAAAACCCCAAAATTCTTCTCAGCCCCCAAAAACCCCAAAAATCCGGAATTAACCCCAAAATCCCCTCTCAGGACCCCCCAGAAAACCCCAAAATTTCTCAAGCTCTGCAAAAAACCCCAAAATTCCCAATTTGCCCAAAAACCTTTTCAGACCCCCCAAAAAACCCCAAAATTCCCCAGACACCCCAAAAAATCCCAAATCTCACCCAAACTCCCCCAAAAACCCCCAAAACCCCAAAATCCGCCCCTAAAAAAACCCCAAACCCAAAAAATTTTTTCTCAACCCCCAAAAACCCCAAACCCCCAAAATCCTCCCCCTAAAAAAAACCCAAACATTCTTCTCAGCCCCCTAAAAACCCCAAAAATCCTGGATTAACCCCAAAAACCCCAAAATTTCCTGGATTAACCCCAAAATAAATTTCCCAAAATGTCCTGAATTGACCCTAAAAAACCCAAAAAATTCTGGATTAATCCCAAAAAATCCCAAAAAATCCCTAAAATTCTCCCCCCAAAAAAACCCAAAAATCCTGGATTGACCCAAAAATTCCCCAAAATTCCATAAACACCCCAAAAATCCCGAATCTGATCCAAACTCCCCCAAAACCCCAAAATCCCAAAATCCTCCCCCTAAAAAAAACCCAAAAATTCTTCTCAGCCCCCCAAAAACCCCCAAAAATCCGGATTAACCCCAAAATCCCCTCTCAGGACCCCCCAAAAACCCCAAAATTTCTCAAGCTCTGCAAAAAACCCCAAAATTCCCAACTTGCCCCCAAAAAATCTTTTCCGACCCCCCAAAAAACCCCAAAATTCCCCAGACACCCCAAAAACCCCAAAACCCAAAATCCTCCCCTAAAAAACCCAAAATTCTTCTCAGCCCCCAAAAACCCCAAAATCCAGGATTAACCCCAAAATCCTCTCAGGACCCTCAGAAAACCCCAAAATTTCTCAAGCACTGCAAAACCCCCAAAATTCCCAATTTGCCCCAAAAAACTTTTCAGACCCCCAAAAACCCCAAAATTCCCCAGACACCCCAAAAAATCCCAGTCACCCCAAAAAACCCCAAAATTCCTCCCAAAATCCCCCCAAAACCCCAAAAATCCTCCCAGACCCTCCCCTCTAATAAAACCCCAAAACCCCCAAAAAAACTTTTTAATCCCCCAAAAAACCCCAAATTCCCCAGACACCCCAAAAACCCCAAATCCCTCCAAAACCCCAAAAATCCTCCCCCCCAAAAAAACCCCAAAACCCCCAAAAAACCCCAAAATCTTTTGGGGGGTCCTGAGCTCCGTGGGGGTCTCGGGGTGATTTTGGGGTCGGATTTTGGGGTTTCACTTTAAATTTTGGGTGATTTTGGGGTCGGATTTTGGGGTTTCAGGTTAAATTTTGGGTGATTTTGGGGTTGGATTTTGGGGTCTCAGGGTAAATTTTGGGTGATTTTGGGGTCTCAGGGTAAATTTCGGTCGATTTTGGGTGATTTTGGGGTTTCAGGTTAAAGTTTGGGTGATTTTGTGATGATTTCGGGTTTTCAAGGTGAATTTTGGGGCGATTTTGGGGTCTCAGGTTAAATTTTGGGTGATTTTGGGGTTTCAGGTTAAATTTTGGGTGATTTTGGGGTTGGATTTTGGGGTTTCAGGTTAAATTTTGGGTGATTTTGTGATGATTTCGGGGTTTCAAGGTGAATTTTGGGTGATTTTGGGGTCTCAGGTTAAATTTTGGGATGATTTTGGGGTTTCAGGGTAAATTTCGGGTGATTTTGGGTGATTTTGGGATGATTTTGGGGTCTCAGGTTGAATTGTGGGTGATTTTGGGGTCTCAGGGTAAATTTTGGGTGATTTTGGGGTTGGATTTGGGGGTCTCAGGTTGAATTTCGGGTGATTTTGGGGTTGGATTTTGGGGTTTCAGGTTAAATTTCGAGTGATTTTGGGGTCTCAGGGTAAATTTTGGGTGATTTTGGGGTTGGATTTTGGGGTTTCATGTTAAACTTTGGGCGGGTTTGGGGTTTTGGGGTCGGATTTGGGGTCGGATTTGGGGTCGGATTTGGGGGTTTTGGGTGGTTTGGGGTGATTTTGGGGTGGATTTGGGTCATTTTGGGTCATTTTGGGCTGATCTGGGTGAGTTTGGGGTTTTGGGGTGAATTTGGGGTCTCAGGGTGGATTTGGGGTGAATTTGGGCTGATTTGGGGTCATTTGGGGTGGGTTTGGGGTGAATTTGGGGTTTTGAGGTGGATTTGGGGTGGATTTGGGGTCTCAGGTTGAATTTCGGGTGGATTTGGGGTCTCAGGTTGAATTTCGGGTGGATTTGGGGTGGATTTTGGGGTCTCATGGTGAATCCGTGCTGGTTTTGGGATGGATTTGGGTGGATTTGGGTCATTTTGTGATCCTTTTAGGCTGATTTGGGTGGTTTTGGGAGAGTTTTGGTGGATTTGGGGGTCTCAGGATGGATTTTGGGTGGTTTTGGGGGATTTTGGGTCGTTTCGGGTCGTTTCAGGCTGCTTTGGGTGGTTTGAGGTGGGTTTGGGGTGAATTTGGGGCTTTGAGGTGGGTCTGGGATGGATTTGGGGGTGTCAGGATGGATTTAGGTGGTTTTGGGTGATTTGAGGTGGATTTGGGATCTCAGGTTGAGTTCAGGGTGATTTGGGGTGATTTTGGGGATTTTGGGGTGGATTGGGGTAGATCTGGCGTCGTTTTGGGTCATTTTGGGGTAGTTTTGGGCAGTTTTGGGCCGATTTGGGTGGTTTTGGGTGGGTTTGGGGTTTTGAGGTGGATTTGGGGTGGATTTGGGGTCTCAGGTTGGATGTGTGGATTTGGGGATTTTGGGATGGATTTGGGGTGGATTTGGGGTCGTTTTGGGCCGTTTTGGGTCGTTTTGGGCTGATGTGGGTGGTTTTGGGGTAATTTGGGCTGTTTCTAGGATGTTTTTTGGGATGATTTAGGATGGATTTGGGGTGGATTTTGGGCTGGTTTTGGGAATGGTTTTGGGATGATTCTGGATGGATTTTGGGCTGGTTTGGGGCTGGTTCTGGATGGATTTGGGGTGGATTTTGGGCTGTTTTGGGATGATTCTGGATGGATTTGGGGTGGATTTTGGGCTGTTTTGGGGCTGCTTTTGGGAATGGTTTTGGGCTGTTTTGGATGATTCTGCGGATTTGGGGTGGATTTTGGGCTGGTTTTGGGAATGGTTTTGGGATGATTCTGGATGGATTTTGGGCTGGTTTTGGGCTGGTTTTGGGATGATTCTGGGTGGATTTGAAGTGGACTTTGGGATGATTTTGGGAATGGTTTTGGGATGATTCTCGATGGATTTTGGGCTGTTTTGGGGCTGGTTCTGGATGGATTTGGGGTGGATTTTGGGCTGTTTTTGGGATGATTCTCGATGGATTTTGGGCTGTTTTGAGGCTGGTTTTTGGGAATGGTTTTGGGTTGTTTCGGGGATGATTCTGGATGGATTTGGGGTGGATTTCGGGCTGTGTTTGGGATGGATTCGGGGTGACCTCGCTGTCCCTAGACGAGCGGGACGCGGTGCAGAAGAAAACCTTCACCAAGTGGGTGAACGCGCACCTGGCGCGCGCCGCCTGCCGCGTCGGCGACCTCTACTCGGACCTGCGCGACGGCTTCGTGCTGACGCGGCTGCTGGAGGTGCTCTCGGGGGAGACCCTGGTGAGGGCGCCCGTGCCGGCCTCGCCATCGTCATCGTCATCATCATCATTGTCATCATCATCATCGTTATCGTCATCGTCGTTGTCATCGTTGTCATTATCGTCATCGTCGCTGTCATCGTTGTCGTCATCATCGTTGTCATCATTGTCGTTAATCGCCAACATCGTTGTCGTGGTTTTCGTTGTCGTCATTGCTGCCATGAGTGGCGTTGTCATCATCGTTCTCTCTCATCGTCATCATTGTCATTGTTGTTATCGTCATCGTCATCGTTGTCGTCCTGATCAGCGTCGTTGCCATGAGTGGCATCATCATCATAATTTTTGGTCATTGTCATCATCATCATGATTGATATCGTCGTCATCATCGCTGATGTCATCGTCGTCGTTGCCATCGTTGTCATTGTTATCATTGATATCAGTCTCATTGATATCGTCACTGTCGTCGTCATCAACGTCATCGTCGTTGCCATGAGTGGCATCGTCGCCATCATTTTTGGTCGTTATCTTCATCGTCATCATTGCTATCATCATTGACATCATCGTCATCGTCATCATTGATACCGTCATCATCGTCGTCATCGCTGTCATCGTTGTCATCATCATCGTTGGGTCCATGAGTGGCATCATCATCATCTTTTTCTGTCATCGTCATCGTTGTCATTGTTGTCGTCACCATTGGTATCGTGATCGTCGCTGTCATTGTCATCGTTATCATCATCGTCATTGTCATCGTCTTCATGCTCATCGTCGTCATTTCCATCATTGATATCATGTCACCATCATCATCGTCATCATCGGTGCCACCATTGTCATCCTTGAGATGGTCATTGTCGCCATCACTGTCATCGTCGTTGATATAATCGTTGTTGTTATTGTCTTCATCGTCATCGTTGCCACGAGTGGCATCACCATTGTCATTTTCTGTCATCTTCATCATCGTTGTCATCATCATCATCCTCATGGTCATCGTTGCCATGAGCAGCATCGTTGTTGTCCTCTACTGTCATCATTGCCACGAGTGGCGTCGTCATTGTCATTTTCTGTCATCTTCATCATCACCATCACCATCGTTGTCATCGTTGTCGTCGATATCATCATCATCATCCTTATGGTCATCGTAGCCATGAGCAGCATCGTTTTTGTCCTCTACTGTCATTGTTGCCACGAGTGGCGTCGTCATTGTCATTCTCATATTCATCATCACCATCGTTGTCATCGTTGTCATCATCATCATCATCATCCTCATGGTTCTCATTGCCATGAGCAGCGTCATTGTCCTCTACTGTCATCATTGCCATGAGTGCCATCATCGTTGTCATTCTCATCTTCATCATCACCATCACCATCGTTGTCATCATTGTCATCGATATCATCATCATCATCATCTTCATGGTCGTTGTTGCCATGAGCAGCGTCGTTTTTGTCCTCTACTGTCATCATTGCCACGAGTGGCGTCGTCATTGTCATTTTCTGTCATCTTCATCATCACCATCGCCCTCGTTGTCATTGTAGTCATCGATATCATCATCATCATCCTAGTTCTCAACCATCACCGTCATTGTCATCAACAGCATGGGTGGCATCCTCACTGTCATCATCGTCATCATCATCATCGTCATCATCATCATCGTCATCGTCACTGCCATGATTGTTGCCATTGCCACGAGCGTCATCGCCGTCAAGGTCATCATGAGCATCATCTTCATCTTCATCACCACCATCATCATCATCTCCGTCATCATCGTCAGCGTTGCCGTGAGCTGGACCCCCAGTCTGGGCTGAACTGGGAGCTCCCCATCACCAGTTTGGGCTAGACTGGGACCTTCCCATCACCAGTTTGGGCTAAACTGGGACCTCTGCACAACCAGTTTGGGTTCAACTGGGACCTTCCCATCACCAGTTTGGGTTGAACTGGGACGTTTCCATTCCCACCACCGTGAACTCGGACATCCCCACCCCGCCACACCCCAGTTTGGGTTAAACTGGAACCTCCCCATCACCAGTTTGGTTAGACTGGAACCTCCCCACCCCCAGTTTGGGTTAAACCGGAACCTCCCCACCCCCACCACCCCCAGTTTGCCCCAGTCCCGCCATGCTGGCCCAGCCGGCCGCTGCCCCACACCGTGACCCCGCTGTCCCCTCCTGTCCCCTGCCCCACACCATGACCCCTCAGTGTCCCCTGTCCCTGTCATGACCCCCGCTGTCCCCTCGCTGACCCTTTGAGTCCCCCTGTCCCCCTGTCCCCGCCGTGACCCCCGTTGACCCCCGCTGTCCCCACCCCTGTCCCCCCGTCCCCGCTGTCCCCCTGTCCCCACCATGACCCCTCACTGTCCCCTGTCCCCGCTGTCCCCCTGTTGACCCTGCTGTCCCCCGCTGTCCCCTGTGTCCCCGCTGTCCCGCTGACCCCCACCATGACCCCTCGCTGTCCCCGCTATCCCCTCTCTGTCCCCGCTGTCCCCACTGTCCCCCGCTGTCCCCCGCTGTCCCCCACTGTCCCCTCTGTCCCCCCACTGTCCCACTGTCCCCGCTGTCCCGCTGTCCCACTGTCCCCCGCTGACCCCGCTGTCCCCTGTCCCCGCTGTCCCCTGCTGACCCCGCTGTCCCCACTGTCCCCTGTCCCCGCTGTCCCCCACTGTCCCCACTGTCCCCCGCTGTCCCGCTGTCCCCCTGTCCCCACTGTCCCGCTGTCCCCGGCTGTCCCCGCTGTCTCCCCGTGACCCCGCTGTCCCCCGCTGTCCCCCTGTCCCCCAGTGTTTCCATGACCCCGCTGTCCCCGCTGTCCCCCGGTGACGCTGCTGTCCCCCCGCTGACCCCGCTGTCCTCTCTGTCCCCCCGCTGTCCCCCACTGTCCCCTGTCCCTCTGTCCCCCGCTGTCCCCGCTGTCCCCTGTCCTCACCATGACTCCTCGCTGTCCCACTGTCCCCGCTGTCCCCACTGTCCCCGCTGTCCCCCTGTCCCCACTGTCCCCCACTGTCCCGCTGTCCCCGCTGACCCTGCTGTCCCCGCTGTCCCCTGTCCCCACTGTCCCCACTGTCCCCACTGTCCCCCACTGTCCCCACTGTCCCCACTGTCCCCCCGTCCCCTCTGTCCCCACGCTGACCCCGCTGTCCCCCGTCCCCAGCCGCGCCCCACGCGGGGCCGCATGCGCATCCACTCCCTGGAGAACGTGGACAAGGCGCTGCAGTTCCTCAAGGAGCAGCGCGTGCACCTGGAGAACGTCGGCTCGCACGACATCGTGGACGGCAACCACCGCCTGACGCTGGGCCTCATCTGGACCATCATCCTGCGCTTCCAGGTGCCACCAGGCCGTCCCCACGCTGTCCCCTCCCCGCCGCGGCCGCCTCCGGCCGCCCGCTGACCGCCGCTCCCCCAGATCCAGGTGATCAAGATCAAGACCGAGGACAACCGCGAGACGCGCTCGGCCAAGGACGCGCTGCTGCTCTGGTGCCAGATGAAGACGGCGGGGTGAGGGGGGGGGCGAAGCCGTGGTGACCAGTAGTGACCACTGGTGACCAATGGGGACCAATGGGGACAGATGGTGACCATTGGTGACCAGTGGTGACCACTGGTGACATTTGGAGACCACTGGTGGCCAATGGTGAGCACTGGTGATCACTGGTGACACTTTGTGACTGTTGGTGACCAGTGGTGACCAGTGGTGACCAGTGGTGACCAATGGGGACCAATGGGGGCCAATGAGGAGACATAGTGACCAGTGGTGACCAATGGGGACCGGTGGTGACCGGTGGTGACCAGTGGGGACCAGTGGTGACCATTGGTGACCGCTGGTGACCACTGGTGACATCTGGTGACCGTTGGTGGCCAATGGTGAGCACTGGTGACCACTGGTGATCACTGGTGACACTTCGTGACCAGTGGTGACCAATGGGGATCAGTGGTGACAATTGGTGACCATTGGTTACCGCTGGTGACCACTGGTGACATCTGGTGACCACTGATGACCGCTGGTGATCATTGGTGACACTTCGTGACCAGTGGTGAGCAGTGGTGACCATCGGGGATCAATGGTGACCATTGGCGACCATTGGTAACCGCTGGTGACCACTGGTGACATTTGGCGACCACTGGTGGCCAATGGTGAGCGCTGGTGACCACTGGTGACACTTCGTGACTGTTGGTGACCAGTGGTGACCAGTGGTGACCAATGGGGACCAATGGGAACCAATGAGGACCAATGAGGACAGATTGTGACCAGTGGTGACCAGTGGTGACCAATGGGGATCAGTGGTGACAATTGGTGACCATTGGTTACCGCTGGTGACCACTGGTGTCATCTGGTGACCACTGATGACCACTGGTGATCACTGGTGACACTTCATGACCAATGGTCACCACTGGTGACCAGTGGTGACCACTGGTGACCGCTGGTGACCACTGGTGACATCTGGTGACCATTGCTAACCGCTGGTGACATCTGCTGACATTTGGCGACCACTGGTGAGCACTGGTGATCACTGGTGATCACTGGTGACACTTCGTGACTGTTGGTGACCAGTGGTGTCCAATGAGGAGAGATGGTGACCAGTGGTGACCAGTGGTGGCCAATGATGATCACTGGTGACACTTTGTGACCAATGGTGACCAGTGGTGACC
>JAKWBO010000217.1:0-79350 GCA_034336685.1 Luscinia luscinia | reverse complement strand
AAAATAAACCCCAAATTTTCCACAAAATACACTCCAAATTTCCCCAAAAAACCCCCGAATTTTCCCCCCAAAAAACCCCAAATTTCCCCCAAAAACTCCCAAATTCTCACTGGGGTCCTTGAGCTTCTTCACGTTCCGGCTGTCCTTGAAATACTCGTTCAGGCTGTTCCTGAAATTCACATTTCATGGGATTTCAAGGAATTTCAATGGAATTTCAATGGAATTTTGATTATTTTCAATGGGATGTCAATGGGATTTCAATGAATTTCAATGGAATTTTAAAGAATTTCAATAGGATTTCAATTTGATTTCAATGGAATTCCAATGGAATTTGAATGAATTTCAATGGGATTTCAATGGAATTTTAATAAATTTCAATGGAATTTTGATTAATTTCAATGGGATTCCAATGGGACTTAAATGGAATTTTAATGGAATTTTAACAAATTTTAATGGAATTTTGATTAATTTCAATGGGATATCAATAGGATTTTAATGAATTTCGATGGAATTTCAATGGGATTTTAATGAAATTCAATGAATTTCAAAGGAATTTCTATGAGATTTCAATGAATTTCAATGGAATTTTAATTAATTTCAATGGGATTTCAATGAATTTCAATGGAATTTTGATGGAATTTCAATGGGATTTCAATGGGATTTCAATGGGATTCCAATGAAATACAATGAAATTTCAAAGGAATTTCTATGAGATTTCAATGGAATTTTGATTAATTTCAATGGGATTTCAATGGGATTTCAATGGGATGTCAATGGGATTTCAATGGGATTTCAATGAACTTCAATGGAATTTTGATTAATTTCAATGGGATTTTGATTAATTTCAATGGGATTTCCATGGAATTTCAATGGAGTTTCAATGGAATTTTAATGGAATTTAAATTTTATTTCAATGGAATTTTAATGGAATTTCAATGGGATTTGAATGAATTTCAATGGAATTTCAATGGAATTTCAATGGGATTTTGATTAATTTCAATGGGATTTCAATGGGATTTCATGGGATTTCAATGGGATTTCAATGGAATTTCAATGGAATTTTGATTAATTTCAATGGGATTTTGATTAATTTCAATGGAATTTCAATGGAATTTCGATGAGATTTCAATGGAATTTCAATGGAATTTCAATGGAGTTTCAATGGAATTTCAATGGAGTTTCAATGGAATTTTAATTTTATTTCAATGGAATTTCCATGGGATTTCACTGGGATTTCAATGAATTTCAATAAAGTTTCAATGGAATTTTAATTTTATTTTAATGGAATTTCCATGGGATTTCACTGGGATTTCAATGAATTTCAATAAAGTTTCAATGGAATTTTAATTTTATTTTAATGGAATTTCCATGGAATTTCAATGGGATTTCAATGGGATTTCACTGGGATTTCGCAGTTTGGGGGTTCCCGCGCCCCCCGCGCCCCCCGGGCAGTTTTTGGGCAGTTTTTGGGTGTTTTGGGTACCTGGGGGGGGTGTGGGGGCCGTAGGGGATGCTCAGGGAGCAGCAGGCGCCGTCGTGATACGCGTCCAGCAGCCCCTGGCGGTCGCTGGAGTCGTACACGGAGTAATACCTGGGGAGAGAGGGGGTGGGGAAATGTCAGCATTTGGGGAGAAATATCAGCATTTGGGGAGAAAATAATGGGATTTGAGGAGAAAATAATGGGATTTTTTTGGGGGAAAATGGGATTTGGGGAAAAAAAAATGGGATTTGGGGAGAAAAAAATGGGATTATGGGAGAAAAAAATGGGATTTGGGGAGAAAAAATGGGATTTGGGGAAAAAAAAATGGGATTTGGGGAGAAAAAAATGGGATTATGGGAGAAAAAAATGGGATTATGGGAGAAAAAAATGGGATTTGGGGAGAAAAAAATGGGATTTGGGGAGAAAAATGGGATTTGGGGAGAAAAAATGGGAGTTGGGGAGAAAAAATGGGAGTTGGGGAGAAAAAAATGGGATTATGGGGGGAAAATGGGATTTGGGGGAAAATGGGATTTGGGGAGAAAAAATGGGAGTGGGGGGAGAAAAAATGGGAGTTGGGGAGGAAAAATGGGATTATGGGGGAAATGGGAATTTTTAGGGGGAAAATGAAATTTTTAGGGAGAAAAATTGGTATTTGGGGGAGAAAAATGGGAATTTGGGGGAAAAAATGGGAATTTGGGGGGAAAACTGGGGTTTGGGGGAGAAAATATCAGGATTTGGGGAGAAAAAATGGGATTTGGGGAGAAAAACTGGGATTTGGGGGAGGAAATGGGATTTGGGGAGAAAATAATGGGATTTTGGGGGGAAATGGGATTTTTGGGGGAAAACAGGATTTTGCAGGAAAATAAGACTTTTTAGGGGAAAATGGGATTTTTGGGGGAAAATGGGATTTTTGGGGACAAAATGTGATTTTTGGGGGGAAAATTGGATTTTTGGGGACAAAATGTGATTTTCGGGGTGAAATGGGGTTTTGGAGGGGAAATAAACATTTTGGGGAATTTTTTGAGAGGATTTTGGGGTTTTTTGGGGTTCTGTGTTCAGAGGGGATTTTGGGGTGACACAGAAGGATTTTTTGGGATTATTTGAGGCGGTTTTGGGGTTTTTGGGGCCGATTTTGGGGCACTCACTGCTGGAGGAAGCGCAGCACCAAAGCCTTGAGGTCGTCGGAGCCGAAGTAGCTGCCCTGAAATTTGGGGGGGTGGGGTCACTGTGAGCCCCCCCGAGGGTGGGGGAGCCCCAAAAAGGGGGAGGGACCCCCAAAAGGGGGAGGGGTCGCCCCAAAAGCTGGGGGGTCCCACCTTGCAGGGGGCAGCGTCGTGGGGCCTCGACGTCGAAGGCGATGGGGGGGAGCTCGTGGCCGTCCTGGGGGATTTGGGGATTTTTGGGGATTTTTGGGGATTTTGGGGATTTTTGGGGGTGGGAATTGATGGAAACACCCCCACCCACCCCAAAAAAAAATATTTGGGGGGCTGTTAAATCCCCCTGAAAAAAAATCCCCCCTGAAATGGGGAAGGGTCTTCTCTGAACAGCCCAAAGAAGATTTTGGGAGAGTCAGAGGTGCCCCAAAATCCCCAAAATTCCCCCCAGACCCCCAAAATCCCCCCCAAATCCCCCCCTACACCCCTCAGGGTCCCCCAAATCCCCCCAAACCCCTCAGGGTCCCCCAAAATCCCTTCAAGATCCCCCAAAATTCACCCCAAATCCACCCCAGGAGTCCCCCAAACCCTTCAAGGTCCCCCCAAATCCCCCTCAAATTCCACTCCAGAACCCCCCAAACCCCTCAAATCCCCCCAAACCTCCCCAGGACCCCCCAAACCCCCCAGGGTCCCCCAAAATCCCCTCCAGACCCCCCCAAATTCCACCCCAGGACCCCTCCAAACCCCCCAAAATCCCCCCAAAGCCCCCTCAAATCCCCCCAAATCCCCACCCCAAACTCCCCCAGGACCCCCCAAAATCCCCCCAGAGCCCCCCAGGACCCCCCAGGACCTCCCCAAGCCCCCCAGACCCCCCAAAATCCCCCAGACCCCCCAAAATCCCCCCAGACCCCCCAGGACCCCCCCAGGACTACCCCCAACCCCCCAGACCCCCCAAATCCCCCCAGACCCCCCAGACCCCCCACTCACCAGGCGCAGCAGTTTGGGGAATCTCTCTGACGGAGCTGCCGGGGGGCACAGTGGGTGGGGGCTGAGCAGCCCCCAGGACCCCCCAAATCCTCCCCAACCCCCCCAGCCAAATTATTGGGGACCACCCCCAAACTGCCCCACCCCCACTCAGGGGGGTCTGGTGTCACCCTCCCCAAATTCTGCCCCCAGGGGGGTTTTTGTTTTGTTGTTTTTTTTTGGGGGGGCCCTGGGGGGTCTTACCTGGCTCTACTCACCTGGACAAGGGGGGACTCCCAAAATCCCCTCAGGTCGTGGCACTGTGGGGGTGGGGGACACAGAGAATTTGGGGGGCTCTGAGAGGTTTGGGGGTGCAGAGGAAAATTTGGGGGTGAAGGGAAGAGGGAGAGAGGAAAATTGGGGAGGGGCAGAAGAAGAATTTGGGAAAAAGGAGCTGGAAAAAAGAAAAGTTTGGGAGTCCAGAAAAAGGGGGGAAAAGAAAATTTGGGGGTGCAGGGAAGGAGGGAAAAGGGAAATTTGGGGGTGCAGGGAAAGGGAAAAAGGAGATTTGGGGTCCAGAAAAGAAGAGAAAAAGGAAAATTTGGGAAATAGAAAGAAAGAGGGGAAAAGGAAAATTTGGGGTTCAGGGAAGGAGGAAAAACAGAAATTTGAGAGTGGAAGGGAGGGAGGAAAGGGAAGATTTGGGGATCCAGAAAAGAGGGAAAAGGAAAATTTGGGGGCCCAGGAGAGAAGGAAAAGGGAATCTGGGGGGTCCAGAAAAAGTGGAAAAAGGGAAATTTGGGGGATCCAGAAAAGGGAAATTTGGGGGTGGAGGGAGGGGGAAGGGAAGATTTTGGGGTGCAGGAAAGGAGAAGAAAAAGGAAAATTTCCGAGTGTGGAAAAAGGAGGAAAAATAAAAATTTGGAGGGGGGTCTTGAAAAGGAAAAAAGGAAATTTGGGGGTGGAGGGGAAGATTTGGGGGGATCCAGAGAAGGATTTTGGGGGTGTAGGGAAGGGGGCACAGGAATTTTGGGGGAGGGGCACAGGGATTTTGGGAGGGGGCACAGGAGATTTTGGGGGAGGGGAGCACAGGGATTTTGGGGAGGGGGCACAGGGATTTTGGGGAGGGGAGCACAGGGATTTTTGGGGGAGGGGGCACAGGAGATTTTGGGGGAGGGAGCACAGGGATTTTGGGAGGGGAGCACAGGGATTTTGGGGAGGGGGCACAGGGATTTTGGGGAGGGGGCACAGGAGTTTGGGGGTCCCCCGGGCTCGGGGTTCTCTCTGCCCCCTCCGTGCCCCCCAAGCGCTCCCCGGGCCGAGGCCGCGCCCCCTGCGGGGGGAGGGGCTCTGGGCCTGCCCGGGGCGGGATTTGGGGAGGGGGCTGCCCCGGCGGCGTCCGGCCCCTCACGGCTGTGCCTGGCTTAGGTCGTCCCTCCCCGAGGGATCTTACCCGTCTCTGGCTAGCCAGCCCTCGGCGAGGCCCGGACGCGGGGAGACCCCCGGGCGGGGGAGGGACCCCCGGGATTGGGGAATGGGAATGGGGTGGGGAGAGACCCCGGGGTGGGGGAGAGACCTCCGGGATTGGTCAGAGACCCCCGGGCGGGGGGAGAGATCCCCGGGATTGGGGGGATGCACAGGAATGGGGAGAGACCCCCGGGGTGGGGGAGAGACCCCCGGGATTGGGGGAGAGACCCCCGGGATTGGGGGAATGGGAGGGAGAGACCCCCGGGATTGGGGGGATGCACAGGAATGGGGGATTGGGGAAGGGGGAGAGACCCCCGGGGTGAGGGAGAGACCCCCGGATTGGGGAATGAGGAATTGGAGAGAGACCCCGGGGATTAGGGGGAATTGGGAGGAGAGACCCCCGGGGAATGGGGAGAGACCCCCGGGATTGAGGAATGGGGAGGAGGAGAGACCCCCATGACTGGGGAGAGACCCCGGGGTGGGGGAATGGGGATGGGGAGAGACCCCGGAATGGGGAGAGACCCCGGGATTGGAGCAAAAGGGGGAAAGACCCCCGGGAGTGAGAGGGAAATGGGGACAGAGACCCCCAGGAATGGGGAAAAGGGAAGGGGAGAGACCCCCAGAATTGGGGGAAGGGAAGGGGGAGAGACCCCAAGAATGGGAGAAAAAGGGGGAAAGAGGAAATGGGGAGAGACCCCGGAATGGGGAAAGGGGGAGGGAAACGGGGAGGGAGGGAGGGAAAAGAGGAAAAATGGGGAAAGGAGAAAAAAGAGAGAGGAAAAAGGGGAAAAAAAGGAGAAAAAAAGGAGAAAAAAAGGGAGAAAAAAAGAGAAAAAAAGCGAGAAAAAAGGACAAAAAAGAGAGAAAAAAAGGACAAAAAAGGGACAAAATAAGGGGGGAAAAAAGAGAAAAAAAAGGAAAAAAAAGAGAAAGAAGAGAGAGGATGAAGGAGGGAGGGAAGGAGGGGAGAGGGGAAGAGGCAGAGCAGCTCCCCCAGGAGCCCTTGGGGGGTTTTGGGGATTTTTTGGGGATTTTTTGGGGATTTTTTGGGGATTTTTTGGGGATTTTTTGGGGATTTTTTGGGGATTTTTTTGGGATTTTTTTGGGATTTTTGGGGGTTCGGGGGCTCCAGCCCTGTGGGATGGGGGAGGGGGAACAGGGGAGCTCAGGGAGGAGGAGGAGGAGGAGGAAGGGAAAAGAAAAAACAGAAAATAAAAGAGGAAAAACCAAAATAAAAGGGAAAAACCAAAATAAAAGTGGGAATAAAATAATTGGGGGGAAAAAATCCAGTGGAAACAAAGGAAAAGAAAAACAGGAAAAAGGGAAAAACCCAAACGGGTCCTGGGGGATTTTGGGAAACTGAGGGAGATTTTGGGGAAATGAGGGAGATTTTGGGGCACAAAGAGATTTTGGGGCACCCAGAGGGAAATTTTGGGGATGATTTTGAGATACAGAGAGAGATTTTGGGAAAGGTTTTGGGGAAGATTTTGAGAAATATTTTGGGGAAGATTCTGGGGATGATTTTGAGATACAGAGAAAGAGATTTTGGGGAAGGTTTTAGGGAAGACTTTGGGGAATATTTTGAGGAAGACTTTGGGGAAGATCTTGAGGAAGATTTTGAGAAAGATTTTGGGGAAGATTTTGGGGAATATTTTGGGGAATACTTTGAGGAATATTTTGGGGAATATTTTCAGGAATATTTTGAGGAAGATTTTGGGGAATATTTTCGGGAATACTTTGAGGAAGATTTTGGGGAAGATTTTGGGGAATACTTTGAGGAAGATTTTGGGCACCACTGGCACAGCAGAGCAGATCTCTGGCAGAGCTCTGGCAGCACAAATGAGAATTTTGGGGCCGGCTGCGGGCAGGAAGCCCTGGGGGTTTGGGGGTCCCTGGGGGTTTTGGGGGGTTTTGGGGTCCCGGGGTGCTGGGGTCCGGGGACCCCCAGGGCCCGCACTGACCTGATGTAGCTGCTCTGGTCCCGGAAGGAGTCGCACAGGGGTTCCCATCCAGCCACAGCTCCTCCAGCTTCAGCCCCTTCACCTTGTCCAGCTCCCGCTCCGACTTGAGCTGCAGGGCAGGGGTCAGGGGCTGGGGGCTGGGGGGCTCTCAGGGGCTGGGGGGCACTCAGGGGCTGGGGGGCACTCAGGGGGCTCTCAGGGGCTGGGGGGCTCAGGGGGCTGGGGGACTCAGGGGCTGGGGGCACTCAGGGGACTCAGGGGCTGGGGGTCTCAGGGGCTGGGGGCTGAGGGGCGGCTCAGGGGGATTGGGGGGCTCTCAGGGGCTAGGGGGCTCAGGGGCTCAGGGGGCCAGGGGGCTCAGGGGCCCAGGGGGCTCAGGGGCTGGGGGCACTCAGGGGCCATAGGAGGCTCAGGGGGCCCAGGGGACACCAGAGACCTAGGGACACTCAGGGGCTACTCAGGGGCACTCAGGGGCCTGGGGGACCAAGCTCAGGGGCAGCCCAGGGGACTCAGGGGCCTCAGGGGCACCAGGGGGCTTCAGGGGGCCTGGGGAGAGCTTGGGGGGCCTAGGGGGCACTTAGGGGCCCAGGGCTCGGGGACACTCAGGGGCTGGGGGGCTCAGGGGCCTGGGGGCACTCAGGGGCTCGGGGAGCCTCGGGGGGCTAGGGGCTTAGGGGCCCAGGGGCCTGGGGGACACTCAGGGACATCAGGGACACTCAGGGACACTCAGGGGTCTCAGGGGACCCAGGGGACACTCAGGTGGGCTTGGGAATGCTCAGGGGACACTCAGGGACACTCAGGGACACCCAGGGGGCTCAGGGACACTCAGGGGGCCTCAGGGACACTCAGGGGGGCTCAGGGACACTCAGGGACACTCAGGGGGTCAGGGGACACTCAGGGGACACTCAGGGGTCTCAGGGGACACCTAGGGACACTCAGGGGCTCAGGTGGGCTTGGGGACACTCAGGGAGACTCAGGGGCCTTGGGGGCTCAGAGGACATTCAGGAACACTCAGGGACACTCAGGGGACACCCAAGGACACTCAGGGGGGCTCAGGGACACTCAGGGACACTCAGGGGACACTCAGGGGTCTCAGGGGACAGGGCTGGGGGCTCCTAGAGGGGTCCTGGGGGCGAATTCCTCCCCAGGAGGAGGAATTTGGGGTCCCAAGGAGGGTCCCAGCGAGGAGATTTGGCATCCCAGGGGGTGGATTTGGGCTCTCAGGGGATATTTTGGGGGTCCCAGGGGTATTTTGGGCTCTCAGGTGAATATTTTGTGATCCCAGGGGTGTATTTTGGGCTCCCTGGTGTATTTTGGGGTCCCAGGGTTGTATTTGAGTTCCCAGGATGATATTTTCAGATCTAAGTGGTATATTTTGGGTTCTCAGGTGAGTATTTTGGGTTCCAAGGTGAATATTTTGGGTTCCAAGGTGAATATTTTGGGCTCCCAGATGAACATTTTGGATTCCCAGGTGAACATTTTGGATTCCTAGGTGAATATTTGGGCTCCCAAGTGAATATTTTGGATTCCCAGGTGAACATTTTGGGTTCCCAGGGTATATTTGGGTTCCCAGGTGAATATTTGGGGTCCCAGGTGAATATTTTGGATTCCCAGGTGAATATTTTGTGATCCCAGGTGAATATTTTGTGATCCCAGATGAATATTTTGGGTCCCAGGTGAATATTTGGGCTCCCAGGTGAATATCTGGGCACCCAAGTGAATATTTTGGGTCCCCAAGTGAATATTTTGGGTTCCCAGGAGAGCATTTTTGGCTCCCCTGGGTGTATTTGGATTCCTAGGTGAATATTTGGGCTCCCAAGTGAATATTTTGGATTCCCAGGTGAACATTTTGGGTTCCCAGGGGCATATTTGGGTTCCCACGGGTATATTTGGTCTCCCAGGTGAATATTTGGGCTCCCAGGTGAGTATTTTTGGGCTCCCAGGTGAGTATTCTGGGATGTGTCCCCACCTCGTTGCGGGACAGGTCGAGCACTTTGAGCGCCGGCGCTTTGAGCGGCAGCTCGGCCAGATCGTCCAGGCGGAACAGGCGGTTGCTGGCCAGGTTCAGGGACTGCAGCTGGGGAGAGAGGGACAGGAATGACATTTAGGGGGAGAAATGGGATTTAGGGGGCAGAAATTGGGGAGAAATGGGGATTTGGGGGAGAAATGGGGATTTAGGGAGGAATTGGGGATTTGGGCAGCTCGCCAGATCGCCCAGGCGAACAGGCGGTTGCTGGCCAGGTTCAGGGACTGCAGCTGGGAAATGGGGAGAGAAATGACATTTAGAGGGGAGAAATGAGATTTAGGGGGCAGAAATTGGAGAGAAATGGGGATTTGGGGAGAAATGGGGATTTGGGGCAGCTCGGCCAGAGCCGCCCAGGCGAACAGGCGGTTGCTGGCCAGGTTCAGGGACTGCAGCTGGGGAGAGAGGACAGGAATGACGCTTAGGGGAGAAATGGGATTTAGGGGCAGAAATTGGAGAGAAATGGGGATTTGGGGCAGCTCGGCCAGATCGTCCAGGCGGAACAGGCGGTTGCTGGCCAGGCACAGGGACTGCAGCTGGGGAGAGAGGGACAGAAATGAGACTTAGGGGAGAAATGGGATTTAGGGGGCAGAAATGGAGATTTAGGGGGCAGAAATTGGGGAGAAATGGGGATTTGGGGATTTGGGGCAGCTCGGCCAGATCGTCCAGGCGGAACAGGCGGTTGCTGGCCAGGTTCAAGGACAGCAGCTGGGAAATGGGGAGAGAAATGACATTTAGAGGGCAGAAATGAGATTTAGGGGGCAGAAATTGGAGAGAAATGGGGATTTGGGGGAGAAATGGGGATTTGGGGCAGCTCGGCCAGAGTCGCCCAGGCGGAACAGGCGGTTGCTGGCCAGGTTCAGGGACTGCAGCTGGGGAGAGAGGGACAGAAATGAGACTTAGGGAGAAATGGGATTTAGGGGCAGAAATGGAGATTTAGGGGGCAGAAATTGGGGAGAAATGGGGATTTGGGGATTTGGGCAGCTCGGCCAGATCGTCCAGCGGAACAGGCGGTTGCTGGCCAGGTTCAGGGACTGCAGCTGGGAAATGGGGAGAGAAATGAGATTTAGGGAGAGAAATGAGATTTAGGGGAGAAATGGGATTTAGGGGGGAGAAATTGAGATTTAGGGGGAGAAATTGGGGAGAAATGGGGATTTGGGGGATTTGGGGCAGCTCGGCCAGAGCGTCCAGACGGAACAGGCGGTTGCTGGCCAGGTTCAGGACTGCAGCTGGGGAGAGAGGGACAGGAATGAGATTTAGGGGGAGAAATGGGATTTAGGGGGCAGAAATGGAGATTTAGGGGGCAGAAATTGGAGAGAAATGAGGATTTGGGATTTAAGGCAGCTCGGCCAGATCGTCCAGGCAGAGCAGGCGGTTGCTGGCCAGGCACAGGGACTGCAGCTGGGGAGAAATGGGGAGAGAAATTGAGATTTAGGGGAGAAATGAGATTTAGGGGGTAGAAATTGGAGAGAAATGGGGAATTGGAGGATTTGGGGCAGCTCAGCCAGAGCGCCCCAAGCGGAACAGGCGGTTGCTGGCCAGGTACAGGGACTGCAGCTGAGAAATGAGGGAGAGGAAATGACATTTAGGGGGAGAAATGGGATTTAGGGGCAGAAATTGGGGAGAAATGGGGATTTGGGGGAGAAATGGGGATTTGGGGAAGCTCGGCCAGATCGTCCAGGCAGAACAGGCGGTTGCTGGCCAGACACAGGGACTGCAGCTGAGAAATGGGGAGAGAAATGAGATTTAGGAGAGAAATGAGATTTAGGGAGAAATGGGATTTAGGGGGTAGAAATGGAGATTTAGGGGGAGAAATTGAAGAGAAATGGGGATTTGGGGGAATTGGGGATTTGGGGCAGCTCGGCCAGAGCGTCCAGGCGGAACAGGAGGTTGCTGGCCAGGCACAGGGACTGCAGCTGGGGAGAGAGGGACAGGAATGAGATTTAGGGGAGAAATGGGATTTAGGGGGCAGAAATGGAGATTTAGGGGGCAGAAATTGGAGAGAAATGGGGATTTGGGGATTTGGGGCAGCTCGGCCAGATCGTCCAGGCGGAACAGGCGGTTGCTGGCCAGGTTCAGGACTGCAGCTGGGGAGAGAGGGACAGGAATGACATTTAGGGGAGAAATGGGATTTAGGGGGCAGAAATTGGGAGAAATGGGGATTTAGGAGGGGAATTGGGGATTTAAGGCAGCTCGGCCAGAGCTCCAGGCGGAGCAGGCGGTTGCTGGCCAGGCACAGGGACTGCAGCTGAGAAATGGGAGAAATGAGATTTAGGAGAGAAATGAGATTTAGGGGAGAAATGAGATTTAGGGGAGAAATGGGATTTAGGGGGAGAAATGGAGATTTGGGGGAGAAATTGAGATTTAGGGGAGAAATTGGGAGAAATGGGGATTTGGGGCAGCTCGGGCAGAGCGTCCAGGCGAACAGGCGGTTGCTGGCCAGGTTCAGGGACTGCAGCTGGAGAGAGGGACAGGAATGAGATTTAGGGAGGAGAAATGGGATTTAGGAGAGAAGAAATGGAGATTTAGGGGGAGAAATTGGAGAGAAATGGGGAATTGGGGATTTGGGGCAGCTCGGCCAGATCGTCCAAATGGAGCAGGCGGTTGCTGGCCAGGCACAGGGACTGCAGCTGAGAAATGGGGAGAGAAAGGGGAAAAATTGAGATTTGGGGGAGAAATGGGAATCTGGGGGAGAGATAGGAAAAATGGGATTTGGGGGAGAATAGGGGAGGAAAGGGGAGAAATGGGATTGGAGGAGAGAAACTGGGGGAAATGGGTTTTTGGGGTCCCAGGGGCTCCCATGGGAGGGTTTAGGGTTCCAGGGGTTTTGGGTTCCCAGGGGTTTTTGGGGTCCCAGAATGTTCCTGGGGGTTTTGGGGCTCCCATGGAGGTTTTGGGTTCCCAGTGGGTATTTTGGGGTCCCCAGAACGTTCCTGGGGGGTTTGGGGTCCCAGGGGGCTTTTGGGGTCCCAGGGGTTTTTGGGGTCCCAGAACGTTCCTGGGTGCGGTTTTGGGGTCCCAGGGGTTTTTGGGGTCCCATGAGGAGGTTTTGGGGTCCCAGGGGTGGTTTTGGTGTCCCAGGGCTTTTTGGGGTCCCAGGGGTGGTTTTGGTGTCCCGGGGGTTTTTGGGGTCCCAGGGGGTCCCAGGGGTTTTTGGGGTCCCATGAGGAGGTTTTGGGGTCCCAGGGGTTTTTGGGGTCCCATGAGGAGGTTTTGGGGTCCCAGGGGTTTTTGGGGTCCCAGGGGGTCCCAGGGGTTTTTGGGGTCCCATGAGGAGGTTTTGGGGTCCCAGGGGTTTTTGGGGTCCCATGAGGAGGTTTTGGGGTCCCAGGGGGTTTTTGGGGTCCCATGAGGAGGTTTTGGGTCCCAGGGGGTTTTGGGGTCCCAGGGGGTTGTTTTGTGTCCCAGGGGGTCCCAGGGGGTTTTTGGGGCCCCATGAGGAGGTTTTTGGTGTCCCAGGGGGTTTTTGGGGGTCCCATGAGGAGGTTTTGGGGTCCCAGGGGTTTTGGGGTCCCATGAGGAGGTTTTGGGTGCGGGGGTCCCATGAGGAGGTTTTGGTGTCCCAGGGGTTTTGGGGTCCCATGGGGAGGTTTTGGTGTCCCAGGGCGTTTTTGGGGTCCCAGAGGAGGTTTTTGGGGTGCCAGGGGGTTTTTAGGTCCCATGAGGAGGTTTTTGAGTCCCAGGGGGTTTTGGGGTCCCATGAGGAGGTTTTTGGGGTCCCAGGGGTTTTGGGGTTCATGAGGAGGTTTTGGTGTCCCAGGGGTTTTGGGGTCCCATGAGGAGGTTTTGGGGTCCCAGGGGGTTTTGGGGTCCCAGGCGGATGTTTTGTGTCCCAGGGGGGTCCCAGGGGTGTTTTTGGGGTCCCATGAGGAGGTTTTGGTGTCCCAGGGGTTTTGGGGTTCCATGAGAGGTTTTGGGGTCCTAGGGGGTTTTTTGGGGTCCCATGAGGAGGTTTTTGGGGTCCCATGAGGAGGTTTTGGGTCCCAGGGGTTTTTGGGGTCCCAGGGGGTTGTTTTGTGTCCCAGGGGGGTCCCATGGGGGTTTTGGGATCCCATGAGGAGGTTTTGGGGTCCCAGGGGTTTCTGGGGTCCCACCTCGGGATGTTCTCCTCGATGATGCGCAGCACCACGCCCATGGAGCTGCGCTGGTTCAGCACCACGTCGATGCTCTGGGCCACCAGGTCTGGGGACAGGGAGGGGGACACGGGGTCAGGGCTGGGCCCTGAGCCCCCCAGAAATCCCCCAACCCCCCTGAGCCCCCCAGAGCCCCCAGAGCCCCCAGACTCACCCGGGTCCACGCGGAGGCTCTTGAGGTCCAGCGCCTGCTGGGAGCCGTCGTAGCGCTTGCTCATGCAGAGCTGGGGGAAACGGGTGAGACCCCAAAACTTCCCCAAAACCAGCCCCCAAACACCCCCAAAATACCCCAAAAACACCCCAAACACCCCCAAAATACCCCCAGAAACACTCCCAAATACCCCACAGGGGTGAAACCCCCTGAGTCCTGCAAAACCTCCCCAAAACACCCCAAACCCTCCACAGGGGTGAGACCCTCTGAGCCCCCCAAAACATCCCAAACCCTCCCTGAGCCCCACAAAATACCCCAAACCACCCCAAAAATAATCTCAAAACTACCCTAAACTACCCCATAAGGGTGAGACCCCTGCCTGAGCCCCCAAAATACCCCCAAAAACACCCCAATCCCAGCACAGGGGTGAGACCCTTCCTGAGCCCCCAAAACATCCCAAACCTTCCTGAGACCCCCAAAAATACCCCAAATCTTCCCTGAGCCACCTCAAAACCCCCAAAAACACCACCCCCAAACCCTCCCTGCCGAGCCCCTCAAAACCTCCCCAAAATACCCCAATCCACCCCACAGGGGTGAGACCCTCCTGAGCCCCCAAAACACCCCAAACCCTCCCTGAGCCCCCAAAAACCTCCCCAAAACACCCCAAACCCCCCAAAACTATCTCAAATCCCCCCAGAGCCTGCCCAGCCCCCCAAAACCCCCCAAAATCCCCCCGGGCACCTTGAGCTGCTCCGCCTCCTCGGGCTTGAGCTCGTTCTGCAGCGACTGCGGCGGCGCCCGACGAGTTGATGACGATGACGACCTGGGGAGGGGCTGGGCTCAGGGACCCCAAAAAACCCCAGAACCACCCTGAGCCCCCCAAAACACCCTGAGCCCCCCAAAACCAGCTCCAGACCCACCCTGGGCCACCCAAAAACCCAGGCCCACCTTGAGCCCCACAAACCAGCCCTAGGCCCACCCTGGGTCCCTCAAAGACACCCTAAGCCCCTAGGCCCAGCCCCAGGCTCACCTTGAGCCCCCAAAAACACCCTGAGCTCCCAGAACCAGCTCCAGGCCTACCCTGGGCCACCAAAAACACCCTGAGCCCCCCAAAAACCCCAGGCCCACCCTGAGCCCCCCAAAGACACCCTGAGACCCCCAAACCAGCCTCCCAGGCCCACCCTGAGCCCCCCAAACACCCTGAGCTCCCAGAACCAGCTCCAGGCCCACCCTGAGCCACCCAAAAACACCCTGAGCCCCCCAAAAAACCCCAGGCCCACCTCTGAGCCCCCAAAGACACCCTGAGACCCCCAAAACCAGCTCCCAGGCTCACCTTGAGCCCGCCAAAACCAGCCCCCACGCCCACCCTGAGCCCCTCAAGACCAGCCCCAGGCCCACCTGAGCCCCCAGAACCAACCCCAGGCCCACCTCTGAGCCCCCCAAAAACACCCTGAGCCCCCAGAACCAGCCCCAGGCTCCCCCTGAGCCCCCAGAACCAGCCCCAGGCCCGCCCTGAGCCCCCCAAAGACACCCTGAGCCCCCAGAACCAGCCCCAGGCCCACCCTGAGCCCCCTTAAAGAACACCCTGGGCCCCCAGGCCCAGCCCCAGGCTCCACCCTGAGCCCCCAGGCCCAGCCCCAGGCCCACCCTGAGCCCCCCAAAGACACCCTGAGCCCCTCAGAACCAGCCCCAGGCCCACCCTGAGCCCCCAAAAACACCCTGAGCCCCCAGGCCCAGCCCCAGGCCCACCCTGAGCCCCCAAAGACACCCTGAGCCCCCAGGCCCAGCCCCAGGCCCACCCTGAGCCCCCCCAAAGACACCCTGAGCTCCCCAGAACCAGCTCCAGGCCTACCTCTGGGCCACCTAAAAAAACCCAGGCCCACCCTGAGCCCCCCAAAACCAGCCCCAGGCCCACCCTGAGCCCCCCCAAAAACACCCTGAGCCCCCCAGAACCAGCCCCAGGCCCATCCTGAGCCCCCCAAAACCAGCCCCAGGCCCACCCTGAGCTCCCCCAAAAAACCAACCCCAGGCCCTCCTGAGCCCCCAAAGACACCCTGAGCCCCCAGAAGCAGCCCCAGGCCCACCCTGAGCCCCCCAGAAAGACACCCTGAGCCCCCAGGCCCAGCCCCAGGCCCAGCCCCAGGCCCACCCTGAGCCCCCAAAGCAGCCCCAGGCCCACCCTGAGCCCCCAAAACACCTTGAGCCCCAAACCAGCCCCAGTCCCACCCTGGGCCCCTCCCCACCTTGTAGTTGTCCCTGTCGGTGATTTTCCGCGACACCTGCTTGAGCGCTGCTGGCCGTGGTGGCGTCCTCGACGTAGAACTGCGCCCGGTTGTGGTCGTAGTGGAACTGAGAGGGACGGGCTGGGGATGGAGTGGGGGTCCCGAAATCCCCCAGAAACCTTCCAAAATATCCTCCAAAAATCACCCCAAGTATCCTCCAAAAATCCTCCCAAAATCCTTCAAAATCCCTCAAATATCTTCCCTCCCCAAAATCACTAAAATATCCCCCAAAATATTCTTCCAAAATATCCCCTAAATGTCGCCTCAAAATCCTCCAAAATATCCTCCAAATATCGTCTAAAAATCCCCAAATATTTCTCCAAAATCTTCCAAAAATCCTCCAAATATCCCCCAAAAATCCTCCCAAAATCATCCAAAAATCCCCCAAAATCTTCCAAAATCCTCCAAAAATCCTCCAAAAATCTTCCAAAAATCCCCCCAAAAATCTTCCAAGAATCCCCCAAATATTCCCCTAAAATATGTCCCCCAAAAGTCCCCCAAATATCTTCCAAAAATCCCCCAAAAATGCCTCAAAAATTCTTCCAAAATCCCCAGAAATCTTCCAAAATCCCCCAAAAATCCTCCAAATATGTTCCAAAAATACCCCAAAGATCCCCCAAAATTTTTCCAAAATATCCCCCAAAAATACCCCCAAATATTCCCTAAATATCCCTAAAAATCCCCCAAATATCTTCCAAGAATCTTCCAAAAATCCCCCAAAAATCCTCCAAAAATTCCCCAAAAATCTCCAAAAATCTTCCAAAAATCCCCCAAAATCCCCAGGATTGGGGCTGGAATGAAATCCCAAATCCCCCAAAATACCCCCAGGGATTGGAGCTGCAATGGAGAATCCCAAATCCCACAAAAATCCTTAAATTATCCCTGGGACTGGAACAGGTCCTCCAGGATCCCAAATCCCCCAAAGCCCCCCAAAAATCCCCAGAACTGGGATGGAGTGGGAGGTCCTATAATCCCCAAAATCCCCCAAAAATCTTCCCAAAATCCCCCAAAATCCCCAGGACTGGGGATGGAGTGGGGATCCAAAACTCCCCACATATCCCAAATTATCCCTGGGACTGGAGCTGGGACAGGTCCCTCCCAGGATCCCAAAAGCCCCCAGAGACGCCAAAATTCCCCCAAAATCCCCCCAAATCCTCCCAAAATCCCCCAGAGCCCCCCAACCTCGACAGGGGTGAAGGGGACGCTGCAGAGGTTCTGGATGGAGCTCAGCAGCCACGACTTGTCGTATTTCTTCCCATACGGGATCTGGGGGGAGCCCACGGGGTCAGGGTGGAGGAAAAAAATAAAAATGAAAAATAAGAAACAAATAACAAAAAAAAAAAAAAAAGAAACCAGAAAGAAAAGGAAGGGAGAAAACCAAGGGAAAAAGAGGAAAGGAAAACAGAAAGCACGAAGCCCAAAATGAAAATGAGAGCAGAAGCTCTTCAGCCCCAGTCCCAAAGGCAGCTCTTCCTGATTTCTGTGCCCCAGCCCAAATCCCAGCCCTGGATCCCAGTGCTTGCACCCCAATCCCCATTCCCACCCCAACCCCACCCAGCCCCATTCTCTGCCCCATCCCATCCCAACTCCCAATCCCCATTTCCCACCCCAATCCCATTCCCTGTCCCACTCCCACCCCAATCCCATTCCCACCGCATTGCCCCACCCCATTCCCATCCCAATTCCCCACTCCCACTCCATTCCCACTTCCCAATTTCCCTGTCCCCCATCCCATTCCCACCCCAATCCCCCCATTCCCAGTTCCCACTCCCACCCCAATTTCCCTGTTCCCCATCCCAATCCCACCCCAATCCCCATCCTATTCCCACCCCACTTCCCCATTCCCTGCTCCCATTCCCCAGCCCCACTCCCACCCCAATTTCCCTGTCCCCCAACCCCACTCCCACCCCAACTCCCCACCCCAATTTCCCTGTCCCATTCCCCATCCCCATTCCCACCCCAATTTCCCTGTCCCCCACCCCGGCTCCCACCCCCAGCTCCCACCCCAATTTCCTGTCCCATTCCCCCATCCCCACCCCACTCCCCACTCCCACTCCATTCCCAGTTCCACCCCACCCCCATCTCCCTGTCCCCACCCCTCCCCACTTCCCTGTCCCCACCCCGCTCCCACCCCAATTCCCCTGTCCCCCATCCACTCCCACCCCCAATTTCCCTGTCCCATTCCCGAGTTCCCACTCCCACCCCAATTTCCTTGTTCCCCCATCCCAATCCCACCCCAATCCCATTCCCCATCCATTCCCTGTCCCATTCCCTGTCCCCATTTCCAGCCCCACTCCCACCCCAACTCCCACCCCAATTCCCCTGTCCCCCACCCCAACTCCCACCCCAATTTCCCTGTCCCCATTCCCACTCCACCCCATTTCCATTCCGCTCCCACCCCAATTTCCCTGTCCCCAGCCCACTCCCACCCCAATTTCCCTGTCCCATTCCCCCATCCCCATTCCCACCCCAATTCCCTGTCCCCACCCCGCTCCCACCCCAACTCCCACCCCAATTTCCCTGTCCCCAGCCCCACTCCCACCCCAATTCCCTGTCCCCCACCCCGCTCCCACCCCCGCTCCCAGCGCCCCTGACCGTGATTTTGAACCAGCTCCTCCTGCCGTCCCTGGCGCCGCTTGTACTCGCCCGGCTCCCGTTTCACCGTGATGTTGATGTTGGCCAAGCGGCCGGAGCGGGGAAACGTACGGGACACTGGGGACAGCGGGGACAGCGGGAGCACCGGGGAGGAGCGCCGGAACCCCGGGACACCCCCAGAACCACCGGGAACCCCGGGACACCTCCAGAACCACCGGGAACTTCAGGAACCACCGGGAACCGCTGAACCGCTGGGACACTTCCAGAACCACGGAAACCCCCAGGAACCACCGGGAACAGCCCCAGGGAACACCCCAGGAACACCCCAGGGAACACCCCAGGAACACCCCAGGAACACCCCAGAACCACCGGGAACAGCCCCAGGACACCCCAGAACCACCGGGAACAGCCCCAGGACACCCCCAGAACCACCAGGGACAGCTCAGAACCACCGGGGAACACCCCAGAGAACCACCGGGAACAGCCCCAGAACCACCGGGAACAGCCCCCAGAACCACCGGGAACAGCCCCAGGGAACCACCGGGAACAGCCCCAGGGAACACCCCAGAACCACCGGGGACAGCCCAGAACCACCAGGAACCACCAGGGAACCACTGAGAACAGCCCAGAACCACCGGGAGCACCAGGAACCACCAGGAACACACCAGAACCACCGGGAAACCCCGGGAACACCTCCAGAACCACCGGGAACAGCCCAGAACCACCGGGAACCACCAGGGAACCACTGAGAACAGCCCAGAACCACCGGGAGCACCAGGAACCACCAGGGAACACACCAGAACCACCGGGAAACCCCGGGAACACCTCCAGAACCACCGGGAACAGCCCAGAACCACCGGGAACCCCCAAGGAACCACTGAGAACAGCCCAGAACCCCCAGGGAACCCCGGGAACAACCCCAGGAACACCCCCGGGAGTACCGAGCCCCGGGAACAGCCCAGAACCACCGGGGAACTGCCAGGGAGCCACCGGGAACCCCTCAGGAGCATCCCCAGAACCACCGGGAGCACCGGAACTGAAGCCCCAGATCACCCTGGAACCGCCCAGGAATTCCCCGGGAACCCCCCGGGAACCCCCCGGTGCCCCCGGTGCCCGCCCCGCGCTCACTATCTGCCCCGGGGCCCGTCGTGCGCCTCCGCCATGGGAACGTCTCCGTCGTCCTCGTCGTTGCGGCCGCGGCGGGCGCGGCCCCGCGGGGTCACCTCGCTGTACATCTTCCCCCGGAACGGCCCCCGGCCCTTCCGCCGCCGCCCCGGGAAGCCGCGGCCGCCGACACGGTCATCGTGCTCTGCGGGGAGCGTGGGGGTGGCACCGGGAACGGCACCGGCAGCGGGAGCGGGACCAGGGACGGGAACGGGACCGGGAACGGGAACGGGAACGGGAAAGGGAACGGGACCGAGATGGGAACGGGACCGGCACCGGGAACGGCACCGGCAGCGGGAGCGGGACCAGGGACGGGAACGGGACCGGGAACGGGAATGGGAACGGGAATAGGAACAGGACCGGGAATGGGAACGGGAATGGGAACGGGACCGGCACCGGGAACGGCACCGGCAACGGGAATGGGACCAGGGACGGGAATGGCACCGGGACCGGCAATGGGAACGGGACCGGGAACGGGAAAGGGAACAGGAACGGCACCGGGAATGGGACCCGGGAACGGCACCGGGACCGAGAATGGGAACGGGAATGGCACCGGGAACGGGACCGGCACCGGGAATGGGACCGGGAATAGGAGCGGGACCGGGAACAGGAAAGGGAACGGCACTGGGAACGGGAACGGGACTGGTAACGTGAACGGGACCGGGAACGGCACCGGGAATAGGAACGGAAATGGGAAAGGGAACGGCACCGGGACTGGGAACGGGCCCGGGCACGTCCTCCCCGGGACAGCGGCACCGGGCACGGCACCGGGCTGTCCCCGCTCCCGCTGTCCCGACTCCCGTCCCGCTCCCGGCTCTGTCCCAGCGCGATTCCATCACCCCGAGCCCCATCCCCGCTACAGCGGCACCGGGACCGGGAACGGAAGCAACGGGAGCGGCACCGGGATCGGGAACGGGACCGGGAGCGGCACCGGCTCCGTCCCCCGCACCGGGCACCGCTACCGGCCCCGGGGACGCCGCTACCGGCCGCGGTTCTCAGCCCGGGCCCGCCCCGGTACCGGCACCGACCCCGCTGCCTCGCGCTCCCGGCCCCGGGTGGCCGCCCTGGGGTGTCCCCGCCCGGTGCCGCTCCCGGGGCCGTACCCCGTGCCCCCTCCCTCCCCCTCCCGGTTCCGTTCGCTGTCCCCGCGTCCCCCAGGCCGGGCCTACCCTCAGCCCTGGGCCTGTCCTGCCGGGCCCCCTCCCCGCCCCCCGCCCGGGCCTGCCGCTGCCCCGAGGGCTCTCCCCGCGCCCCCCCGGTGTCCCCCCGGTGCCCCCAGCCCCCGGCGCTCCCCGCCCCGCTCTACCGCTGTACCCGCCCCTTCCCCTCCTCCGCCATCGTTCGCCGCCGCGGCTCTCCCCGCCGCGCGTCCCGCTGACGTCACTTCCGCCCGCGGGGTCGCGCGCGCATGCGCTGCAGCCACAAGCGCCCCCCCAATCCGGAGGTCGCGGGTTCGAATCCCGGCCCCGCAGGAAAGAACACACAAGGCGGGGTTTGGGGGCCCAGGGGTTTATTGGGGGCCCGAGGGGTCCAGGGGGCTGCAGCCGCCCCAGAGGATCCCTGCAGGGTTTGGGGCATCCCCAGAGCCCCCCCGGGCGGTCCCAAGGCTTTAAAGGGGGGCTCCTGTTCTGGCAAGGGGGTCCTGCAGCCCCCCCGTTAATTTATTGGGGTAGAAAATGGGGTCCACAGGCCCCTTTTGGGGGTCTGCAGCGGCCCCAGAGGGACCCCAGTGGCTCTGATGGGGTCCACAGCCCCTCTTTTGGGGGTCCCAAGGCTTTAATGGGGGGCTGAAGCCCCAAGGGGGTCCCACAGCCCCCCCACCGTTTATAATGAGCTCCACCCCCCCCCGTTTTTGGGGTCTCGGGGCTTTCCTGGGGTCCTGCAGCCCCCAAGATCCATGGGGGTTCACAGACCCCCACCCTGGGGGTCTCACAGCGTTTCATTGGGGTCTCCACCCCTGGGGGGAGGGGGTCCTGCAGCTCCCTCTGAGGATCCCCCCGAATTTCCGGGGTTACCGATGGGGTCCCATTTTGGGGGAGTCCCATCCTTTCCTGGGGATCCCCAACCCCCTTCTGGGGGTCCCGTGGTCCACGGGGAGCATTCCCAGCATTCCCAACCCCCCCAAAGGCCCCAGAGACCCCCAGGAGGGGCAGCAGGGGGGCCCCGGGTCCGTGTCCGAAGCCAGCGGGGCCGAGTCCGAGCAGCAAAGGGTTAAACGGGGAGCTCAGGCCAGGAAAACCACGAAGATGATGAAGAAGACGATGAGGATGAGGAAGATCTTCACCATCAGCCACCGGTTGGACGTCACCGACTGGAAATACTTGAGGATCTCACCGTGAGCCGCCTCCACGTTGAGCTGAGCGTCCTCCACGCTGGAGTCGATCCTGGGGGGGGAAAACGGGGGAAAAACGGGGAAATGAGGTCAGGAAATGGGGAAAATTGGGGGAAAATGGGGGAAATTGGGGGAAAATGGGGGAAAATGGGGGAAAAGTGGGAGGAAGAGAGGGAAAATGGAGTCAGGAAATGGGGAAAACCAGGGAAAAGTTGGAAGGAAATGGGGGAAATCGGGGTCAGGAAATGGGGTGGAAATGGGGGAAAAGTTGGGGGAAAATGGGGTCAGGAAATGGGGAAAAATGGGGAAAAGTTGGGAAAAAAGGGGGAAAAGTGGAGGAAAATTGGGGAGAAATGGGGTCAGGAAATGGGGGAAATGGGGAAAACAGGAAAATGGGGAAAAGTTGGGGGAAAGTGGAGGGAAATTGGGGGAAAATGGGGGTCAGGAAATGGGGGAAAAATGGGGCAGGAAAAGTTGGGGGAAAATGGGGGAAAAGTGGGGGAAGAGAGGGGAAATTAGGGGGAAAATGAGGTCAGGAAATGAGGGAATAGAGGGGCAGGAAAAACAGGGAAAAGTTGGGGGAAAATGGGGAGAAAGTGGAGGGAAATTGGGGGAAAATGGGATCAGGAAATGGGGGGAAATGAGGGAAAGAAGAGAAAAATTGGGGAAAGAGAGAGGTTGGGGAAAACTGGGGAGCAAAAAGGGAAAATAGGGAAAATGGGGAGAAGAAAGGGAAAATTGGGGGAAATGGGGAAAGTAGGAGAAAATCGGAGATGGAGAAGGGAGAGGAAAGGGAATGTGGGGGAAAATTAGGGAGAAAGGGAGTGAAATGGGAGAAAAGAGAAAAATTGGGGAAAGAAAAGGGAAAATGGGGAGGAGAAGCAGGAAAAAGGAGGAGAAAGAAGGGGAAGAAGAAGAAAAATGAGTGGAAAAATTGGGGGGGGAAAAGAGGAAACAGACAAAGGGATAAAAAAACAGGAAGGAAAAAGAACAAAGAGCTCAGGAAGATAAAAAATTGTGAGAAAATCAGACGAAAGTTCAGGGGAGAAAAGAAAGAAAAGGAGAAAGGAAAGAAAAGCAAGAAGAGAAGTGGGGAATGAAGGGGAGGGGGGTCAGGGAGGGAAATTTGGGGTGTTTGGGCACCTCTGGATGGTCTCCTCCTGCTCCTTGACCATGTGGGCGAGCTGCTGGAAGATGGAGCCCAGCTCCACGATGGTGGACTCGATGCTGTGCATGGTGTCAGCGCGGCTCTGGATGTACGAGTCCTGGGAGGGCCAAACGCCAAAATCTCGTTCTTTTGGGGATCCCAAACCCCTGGAATCTCGTTCTTTGGGGGTCCCAAACCCCCGGAATCTCGTTTTTGGGGGTCCCACACCCCTGAATCTCATTTTTGGGGGTCCCAAACCCCTGAAATCTCATTTTTGGGGGTCCCACACCCCTGGAATCTCATTTGTTGGGGTCCTAAACCTCTGAAATCTCGTTTTTGGGGGTCCCAAACCTCTGGAATCTCATTTTCTGGGGGTATCAATCCCCTGGAATCTCATTTTTGGGTCCCAAACACCCAAAATCTCATTTTTGGGGTCCCAAACCCCTGAATCTTGTTTTTTGGGGGTCCCAAACCCCCAAAATCTCATTTTTTGGGGGTCCCAAACCCTGAATCTCATTTTTGAGGTCCCAAACCTCTGGAATCTCATTTTTGGGGGTCCCAAACCCTGAATCTCATTTTTGGGGGTCCCAAACCCCTGAAATCTCATTTTTGGGGTCCCAAACCCCTGAATCTCATTTGTTGGGGTCCCAAACCCCTGGAATCTCATTTTTGGGGTCCCAAACCCCTGAATCTCGTTTTTGGGGACCCAAACCCCTGGAATCTCATTTTTGGGGGTCCCAAACACCCAAAATCTCGTTTTTTGGGGTCCCAAGCCCCTGAATCTCGTTTTTTGGGGTCCCAAACACCCAAAACCTCATTTTATGGGGGTCCTAAATCCCCAAAATCTCATTTTTGGGGGGCCTAAACCCCTGGAATCTCATTTGTTGGGGTCCCAAACCCCTGAAATCTCATTTTTTGGGGGTCCCAAACCCCCGAAATCTCATTTTTGGGGGTCCCACACCCCTGAATCTCGTTTTTTGGGGGTCCCAAACCCCTGGAATCTCGTTTTTGGAGGTTTTTGGGATGCAAACCTGCTCGTCCAGCAGCTGCAGCTGCTGGCTCGTCCTGCTGTCCATGTCGATGGCGACGGCGCCCGAGCGCTGGGGCTCGTCCTGGAGCACGGCCGGGGAGCCTGGGGGCACCCAAACTTCCATTTCCTACCCAGAATTCTCCTTTTTCCACTCAAATTTCCATTTCCTACCCAGAATTCTCCTTTTCCCACTCAAATTTCCATTTCCTACCCAGAATTCTCCTTTTTCCACTCAAATTTCCCTTTTCCCACTCAAAAGTTCCCATTTTCCACCCAAAATTCTCATTTTCACACCCAAAATTCTCCTTTTCCCCACCCAAATTCCCTTTTCACACCCAGAACTCTCCTTTTCACACTCAAATTCCCCTTTTCCTACCCAAATTTCCCTTTTTGCACTCAAAATTCTCCTTTTTCCATAAAAATTTCTCCTTTTTCCACCCAAATTCCCTTTTCACACCGAGAATTCTCCTTTTCCCACCCAAATTTCTCCTTTCCCCACCCAGAATTCTCTGTTTTCCACCCAAAATTCCCTCTTCCACACACAAATTCTCCCTTTTCCCACCCAAATTTCCCTTTTCCCACCCCAAATTTGGCCTCACCGAGGTTGTTGGCAGCCAGGGCAGACACAGGGGCCCGGGAGAATTGCTCCCGACGGCTTCGCTGCTGCTTCAGGTTCTGGGGAAAAAAGGAATTAAGGGAAAATAAAGGGGGAAATGGGGAGAGAAAAGAATAAAAAATAAGGAAATGAGAGGGGAAATAGGGGGTGAAATGGAGAAGAATGGGGGAAAAATGTGGGGGAGAAAGGGAAAGAAAGGAGGAAAATGTGGAGAAGGAGAGGGAAAAATGGGGGAGAAAATGGGAGGAGAAAGGAGAAAAAATGTGGAGAAGCAGAAGGAAAAATGGGGGAGAAAATGGGAGGAGAAAATAGGAAAAATGTGGAATAAGGAGGAGAGTAAAATGGGAGAAAGAAAAGAAAAAGAAATGAGAGAAGCAGTGGGAATGTAAAGAACGGAAAAGTGGGAATAAAGCGAAATTAGTAGCAGCAGAAAAAGAAAAAGGGAAAGAAACATAGAAAAAAATGGGGTAAATCAACAACAAATAAAACAAAAAAGAAAAGAGTATAGAAGGAACAAATAAAGTAGAAAAATAAGAACAAAAAAATAAAAAAAAGCAAGAAAAACCCAGAAGAAAAGAAAGGAAGAGGCAGTAGAGCTCCCCCGCTTCACCTCCCGTCCGCGACCTCCAGCACCGATTTGAAGTCGTTGGACATCGAGGCCAGTTTGGACTGGGGAGGGAATGGGAGGGGTCAGCGGGGAGGGGCGGGCGGGGAGGGTCCTGCAGCCCCTCGGCCGCCTCCCACCTGCAGCGACACCAGCACGCTGTTGGAGTGGCTCTGCAGGTGGCGGCCGGCGGGGGCCCCACGCGCCGCGCCAGCGCCCTGCAGCTGCGCGATCTGCTGGTTCAGGCTGCCGATGTCCTGGGGGGAAACAGCACTGAGCACCCCAAAACGGGCACTGAGCACCCCCAAAACGGGCACTGAGCACCCCCAGAAACGCCCGGCAGCTGCGCCGATCTGCTGGTTCAGGCTGCCGATGTCCTGGGGGGAAACGGGCACTGAGCACCCCAAAATGGGCACTGAGCACCCCAAAAATGGGCACTGAGCACCCCCAGAAACAACCCTGAGATCCCCAAAAATGGGCACTGAGCACCCCCAAACGGGCACTGAGCACCCCAAAACGGGCACTGAGCACCCCCAAAAACGGGCACTGAGCACCCCCAGAAACGCCCGGCAGCTGCGCGATCTGCTGGTTCAGGCTGCCGATGTCCTGGGGGGAAAACAGCACTGAGCACCCCCAAAATGGGCACTGAGCACCCCAAAATGGGCACTGAGCACTCCCAAAACGGGCACTGAGCACCCCAAAACAGCCCTGAGCACTCCCAAAATGGGCACTGAGCACCCCCAAAATGGGCACTGAGCACTCCCCAGAAACGGGCACTGAGCACCCCCAAAACAGCCCTGAGCACCCCAAAATGGGCACTGAGAATCCCCAAAAATGGGCACTGAGATCCCCCAAAAACAGCCCTGAGATCCCCAAAACGGGTACTGAGCACCCCAAAAATGGGCACTGAGCCCCCCCAGAAACGCCGGCAGCTGCGCGATCTGCTGGTTCAGGCTGCCGATGTCCTGGGGGAAACGGGCACTGAGCACCCCAAAAACGGGCACTGAGCACCCCCAAAACGGGCACTGAGCACCCCAAAAATGGGCACTGAGCACCCCCAAAATGGGCTCTGAACCCCCCAAACGCCGGCAGCTGCGCCGATCTGCTGGTTCAGGCTGCCGATGTCCTGGGGGAAACGGGCACATGAGCACCCCAAAATGGGCACTGAGCACCCCCAAAATGGGCACTGAGCACCCCAAAATGGGCACTGAGCACCCCCCAAAAACGGGCACTGAGCACCCCAAAACGGGCACTGAGCTACCCCCAAAAATGGGCACTGAGCACCCCAAAACGGGCACTGAGCACCCCAAAAATGGGCACTGAGCCCCCCAGAAACGCCGGCAGCTGCGCCGATCTGCTGGTTCAGGCTGCCGATGTCCTGGGGGGAAACAGCACTGAGCACTCCCAAAATGGGCACTGAGCACTCCCCAAAACGGGCACTGAGCACCCCCAAAAATGGGCACTGAGCACTCCCAAAACGGGCACTGAGCACTCTCAAAATGGGCACTGAGCACTCCCCAAAAACGGGCACTGAGCACCCCCTAAAATGGGCACTGAGCTCCCCAGAAACGGGCACTGAGCCCCTGCCCAGAACAGCCCTGAGCCCCAAAACGGGGCTGGGGGCTCCTGGCCCCCTCACCTGTTTGATGATGTAGGTGAGCTCCTCGATCTCCACGGACTTGTCGTCAAACAGCGACTTGGCGCTAGCCACTGCGCGGGGAGGGTCAGGAGACCCCAGACCCCCCAGGACCCCCAAAATCCCCCCAGGACCCCCAAAATCCCCCCAAGGATCCCCCAAAACCCTCCCCAGAACCCCCAAAATCCCCCCAGAACCCCCAAAATCCCCCCCCAGGACCCCCAAAACCTCCCCAGAACCCCCAAAATCCTCCCAGGACCCCCAAAACCCTCCCCAGAACCCCCAAAATCCCCCAGGACCCCCAAAATCCCCCAGGACCCCCAAACCCTCCCCAGAACCCCCAAAATCCCCCAGAACCCCCAAAATCCCCCCCAGGGACCCTCTAAAATCCCCCCCCAGGACCCCCCACTCACGGATGGTCAGCTTCTCCAGTTTGGCAAAGGTGTTGCTCAGATCCTTCCCGATGCGCCTGGGGGGACAGGGGTGTCAGGATGGGGAGCCTGAGACCCCAACCCCAGTTCCTGGAGACCCCCCACACCCGGAAACCCCCCGACCCCCAATTCCTGGGGTGCCCAACCCTGTCTTGTCCCACCCGGGGACCCTGACCCCCCTCCCTCGCTGTTTTTCTGGCTCCCCCAAATCTTCACACCCCCATCTGCAGACCCCAACCCCCAATTGTGGGGACCCCACCGCCCCCCCCTGCCCCCCCGGGATCCCCCGAGCCCCCCTCCTCACTTGGCCATGAGGCTGAACTTCGCTGCGCTGTCGCCCGGGGTCGGGGGCGGCTCTGCTGGGCTGGAGCCCCCGTCCTGGGGGAGGGGAGACAGCGGGGTCAGACGGGGGGACGGGCAGATTGGGGACCCCAGAGTGAGGAAAACGGGGGCGAGGGAGATTTGGGGCCGGGGTCTCCCCCGCGCACCTGCCGGCCCTGCAGCGATTTGCAGGCGAAGAGGAACTCCTGGGTTCTGTCGCGACACGACATGACGTCGGCGGGCGGGGGCTCCGGGGGCGGCACGGCCTGAGTCTGGGGGCCCCAGGTACGCGCCCGCTTCCCGCTGCCTAAGGCCGAGCCGGCGGCGCGCCTGCATCGGGGCTCATCGCCGGCGGCTGCGGGACCGCCGGGTCACGGGGGCACCGGGAACCGCCCGAACCTGGGAGACCCCGGCCGAGAACCCCGGGAGAACCCGGAGAACCCTGAGATCCCCGGGAGCCCCTCGTACACCGGGGAACCGCCCGAACCTGGGAGAACCTGGGAGAACCTGGAGAACCTGGAGCCCTGAGCCCCTCACACCGGGACCCCTGAGATCCCCGAGCCCCTCGTACACCGGGACCCCCGAGCCTCGTACACATCGGGACCCCTGAGCCCCGAGACCCCCGAGCCCCGTACACCGGGACCCTCCGAGTTCCCCGAGCCCCTCACACTGGGACCCCCGAGCCCCGCACACCGGGACCCCCGAGATCCCCGAGCCCCTCACACCGGGAACCGCCCGAACCTGGGAGAACCTGAGAGCCCCTCACTCCTCACACTGGGAACCGCCTGAGACCCCTGAGCCCCTCACACCGGGACCCTCCCCGAGCCCGGGAGCCCCTGAGTTTTGACATCGCGATCCCAAGTGATCCCCGCACAACGGGACCCCAAGAGCCCTGAGCCTCACACCGGGAACCACCCGAGATCCCCGAGCCCCTCACACCGGGACCCCCCGATCCCCGAGTCCTCACACCGGGAGCCCCTGAGCTCGGCACACCGGGACCCATCCAGAGAGCCCCGGGACCCTCCGAGCCTCTGGACCCCGCGCCCGCGATCCCCACACACCGGGACACTCAGAACCCCCTGAGCCCTACAGGACCCCCGGGATCCTCCGAGCTCCGAGAGCCCCTCACACCGGGGACCCCGCGATCCCCTCACGCCGGGACCCCTCGACACCCCGGGACCCCGCGATCCCCGCACACCGGGACCCCTGGAGCTCCCGGCCGGCCCGAGGCGGGTCCCGGGGATCGCGGCCCCTCGCCCCTCACCTCGGGCCGGGCGCCGCCACCGGGAATCTCCGGCCGCGCTGACGTCACTGCCACGTCCCTTCCGCCGGAAGTGCTGCTGCGACCGGAACGGAACCACCGGTACTTCCGGGAAGAAACGGCGCTAAGCCACGCCCCTAATGAGGCAACATAACAACAGGCCCCGCCCATAGCAACAGACCGCACCCACAGCAGCAGGCCCCGCCCACAGCAATAGACCACACCCATCGCATTAGAAAACTCCCATAGCAACAGACCGCACCCATAGCAACAGGCCACGCCCATAGCAACAGCCCGCGCTGCTGGGGAACGGCGGGAACGGAGCGGCCCCGCCCCGAAAAATGGTTTGGAAATGAGACCCCGCCCCCAAATTCGGACCGGGAATTGAGGCTCCGACCCCCGGTAGCGACCCCGCCCCAGGGAGCCCCGGTAACGGCGGGACCCCGCCCCGGACAGAGCCCCGCCCTAGCAGCAATCTCCGCCCCTAGCAACCATCCCCGCCCCTAGCAACCATCCCCCGCCCTTAGCAACCATCCCCGCCCTTAGCGGCGCCCCCCGTTATACAGCCCTTTCCCCGGTGACGTCACAGCCCGGTTCCGGTACGGCGGGACCCGACAGAGAACGGCAGAGGCGGAACCGCGAAACTTTATTGGGTTGGGGAGATCGGGGAGGGTCCCATGGGCGCGGGGAGCGGCGGCGCCGCTGGTCCCGGTGCTGGTCCCGGCGCTGGTCCCGGTGCTGAGGGGCGGGCGGCAGCTCCCGGTGCTGGTCCCGGTGCTGCCGCTCCCGGTGCGGCGGCCCCGCCTCACTCCTCCCGTTTCTTGTACTCCTGCATGTTCCCGAGCACCCAAGCGGCGGGGGCGAGGAAGGACACGAACATGGCGACCAGGCCCACGGCGGTTTCCTGCGGGCAGAGCGCCGTCAGTGCCGCCCCCTCCGCTCCCCGGCCAAGGTCACCCCGCGCGCCCCCCGCGCCGCGCCCCCCGCGCTCACCGCCGGCCCCACGGGGCTCTGCGGGGGCCCCGATTTCAGCCCGCGCGCGGCGGGGCCGGGCCGGAGCGCCGGGCGCAGCAGAGTGCGGGCGATGAGGGCGGCGGGCGGCATGGCGGCGCGCTCTGACGTGTCTGACGTCACTGCCGGCGCGTGATGACGCACAACAGCAGGGACTGCCCCACTTCCGGTCACGCCCGCTGCGAGCAAACCACGCCCCCTCATTAACATAAGTCAAAAAGCCATTTGTGCTTTCACACCACGCCCTTCATTAGCATAGCCCCGCCCAACAGCACCACGAGCCTCAATTAAAGTTTCCTCCGTATTTATTTATCACGTACAAACAAAACGCGCAAAAACCCCAAAGATAAAGGAAAAAAAAAAAAAAATCCTCCCAGCCCCAAACCCCAGCGACAATCGGGGAGGGCGAAGGGCGGCTCTGTCCCCAGCCGGGGGTCCCAGCAGGGTTATTTTGGGGGAGCTCAGTGGCAGCAGCCCCCCAGGATTATTTTTGGGGGCGGTTCTGTCCCCAGCAGCCCCCCAGGGTTATTTTTGGGGGGCGGCAGTTCTGTCCCCAGCCGAAGCCCCCCAGGGGTATTTTTGGAGGGTGGTTCTGTCCGCAGCAGCCCCCCAGGGGTATTTTTGGGGGGACGGCAGTTCTGTCCCCAGCCGGGGGTCCCCGAGGGGTTATTTTGGGGGGGTCAGTGGCAGCAGCCGGCGCAGGGGCCCCCCCCGGGCTGGGGCTCCCCGAAGCGCGTGCTGCGGCTCAGGATCTCGTAGGAGGAATCGTCCCCGCAGCAGCCGGACACGCTGGGGGACGTGGGGTCCACCTCGAACCTGGGGGGACGGGGGGGGCACGGGGTCACCGGGACCCCCCTCGGTCTGCCCTAAATCCCCGAATTCCCTGGAGCCCCCCAGCGTCACCCTGATACCCCCCAGTGTCACCTAAATCCCCCAGTGTCACCCTAAACCCCCCAAATTACTTTGGAGACCCCTCCATTCACTGCACTGACTCTGGACCCCCTCGCACATGACTCTGGAAGCCCCCTCCTGACTCTGGAGCCCCTCCCAAAATTACTCTGGAGCCCCTCTGATCACAGAAATGACTCTAGACCCCTCCCCATTCACTGCAGTGACTCTGGAGCCCCCTCCCATTCACTGCACTGATTCTGGAACCCCTCCGATCACTGCAGTGACTCTGGAGCCCCCTCCCAAATGACTCTGGAGCCCCCTCCCCATTCATTGCAGTGCCCTGAGCCCCTCCCCATTCACTGCACTGACTCTGGAGCTTCCCTCCCCTCGATCACTGCAGTGCCCTGGAGCCCCTCCCATTCACTGCACTGACTCTGGAGCCCCTCCCCTCACCGCAGTGCCCTGGAGCCCCTCCCCATTCACTGCACTGACTCTGGAGCCCCTCCCCATTCACCGCAGTGCCTCTGGAGCCCCCTCCCCATTCACTGCACTGACTCTGGAGCCCCTCCCCATTCACCGCAGTGCCCCGGACCCCCCGGCCGTTACCTCGGGCCCGGCCCCGCCCCGCAATGCCCCGCAGCCGCCCCGGCTGTTACCTCCGGCCCGCGGGGGGCGGGCGGGCAGCGCTCACTTACTGCAGCGCCTCGCGGAAGAACTGCAGCGCGCCGCGGTTGTGCTTGAACACGGTCAGCATCACCTTCTTCATCTGCGTGCTGCGGGGGCGCACGGCGCGGGGTTAGGGCAAAGAGGGACCGGGTTTCACCCCAAGACTGACCCGGTTTGAATCTAAAACTGACCTGGTTTGAACCTAAAACTGACCCAGTTTGAGTCTAAAACTGACCCGGTTTGAATCTAAAACTGACCTGGTTTGAACCTAAAACTGACCCGGTTTGAATCTAAAACTGACCCGGTTTCACCTTAAAACTGTCCTAGTTTCACCCTAAAACTGACCTGGCTTGAACCTAAAACTGTCCTGGTTTTACCCTAAAATTGTCCTGGTTTTACCCTAAAACTGGTGTGGTTTTACCCTAGAACTGTCCTGGTTTCACCCTAAAACTGACCCGGTTCAGTCCCAAACTGCCCCAGTTTCACCCCAAAAACTGCCTCCCTCAAACCTCCCACTTTCCTCCCAAAAGCATCTCTTGTTTCCACCCCAAAACCGGCTGTTTCACCCCAAAACCAACCCCACAAGCCACTCTATTTTGCTCCATTTCTGCCCCAAACCCACCTGGGTTTTACCCTAGAACTGCCCCAAAACTGCCCCATTTTCCTCAACACCACCTGGTTCTGCCCCTAAATTCCCTTAGTTTTCCCAAAACCCCCCGATTTCCCCCCAAACCCGCAGTCACCTGTTGGCCACGAGCTGCAGGATCTGCAGCAGGAACTTGCCCAGCCCCCGGCGCCGCACTCGGCTCTCCAGCTGCACCTCGTAGCTGCGGGACAGAGCCGGAGCTCAGAGCTCAGAGCTCAGAGCTCGTGGGGAGAGCACGAACCAGGCGGGTCTGAGCTCAGACTGGGCGGGTCTGAGCCTGAACGGGGCGGGTCTGAGCTCAGACTGGGCGGGTCTGAGCCTGAACTGGGCAGATCTGAGCATGAATGGGGCGGGTCTGAGTTCAGACTGGGCAGGTCTGAGCCTGAACTGGGCAGATCTGAGCATGAATGGGGCGGGTCTGAGCTCAGACTGGGCGGGTCTGAGCCTGAATGGGGCAGGTCTGAGCCTCAGACTGGGCAGATCTGAGCCTGAATGGGGCGGGTCTGAGCTCAGACTGGGCGGGTCTGAGCCTGAACTGGGCGGGTCTGAGCTCAGACTGGGCAGGTCTGAGCCTGAACTGGGCAGATCTGAGCTCAGACTGGGCGGGTCTGAGCCTGAACTGGGCGGGTCTGAGCTCAGACTGGGCAGGTCTGAGCCTGAACTGGGCAGATCTGAGCTCAGACTGGGCGGGTCTGAGCCTGAACTGGGCAGATCTGAGCATGAATGGGGCGGGTCTGAGCTCAGACTGGGCAGGTCTGAGCCCCAACGGGGAGATCTCAGCCCAAAGCCCAGCTTACCAGTACAGTCCCCAGAGTCCAGCTCATCCAGTTCAGACCTCCACTCACCAGTCCAAGCCCCACTCACCAGTACACCAGTCCAAACCCCACTCCCCAGTCCAGACCCCCAGCTCCCCACTCCCCAGTACAGACTCCCACTCACCAGTAGAGCACCTCCACTCCCCAGTACAGTCCCCAGTGCAGGCCCCACCCACTCACCAGTAGAGCACCCCCACTCCCCAGTACAGACTCCCGCTCACCAGCAGAGCACCCCCATTCCCACTCCCCAGTCCAAGCCCCACTCCCCAGTCCAGACCCCCACTCCCCAGTCCAGACCCCCACTCCCAGTCCCCACTCCAGGCCCCACTCACTCACCAGTAGAGCACCCCCACTCCCCAGTCCAAGCCCCACTCCCCAGTCCAGACCCCCACTCCCCAGTCCAGACCCCCCACTCCCAGTCCCCAGTGCAGGCCCCACTCACTCACCAGTAGAGCACCCCACTCCTCAGTCCAAGCCCCACTCCCCAGTCCAAGCCCCAGACCCCAGTCCAGCCCCCACTCACCAGTAGAGCACCTCGTCCCCGCACTCCACGTCGGCTGAAGTGCGAGAAGGCCACGGGCCGCCGCTCTCCCCGGGCCAGCAGGTACCAGGCGCGCTCGTCCCGCAGCTCCGCCCCGCTTCTCCCGCTCCTTCCAGCCCCACTCGCTCTGCTCGTAGCTGCAACGGGATGGGGTCACAGAACGGGGCTTGGGGGGCAAACGGGAGTTTGGGGTGAAAACATGGGGTTTGGGGGGAGAAATGAGGGTTTGGGGGCGAAATAAAATGGGGTTTGGGGGAGAAATGGGGTTTGGGGTGAAAAACATGGGGTTTGGGGGGGAGAAAACGGGGTTTGGGGGCGAATAAAATGGGGTTTGGGGTGAAAAACGGGGTTTGGGGGGGAGAAACGGGGTTTGGGGTGAAAAACATGGGGTTTGGGGGGGAGAAATGGGGGCTTGGGGGGCAAACGGGGGTTTGGGGTGAAAACATGGGGTTTGGGGGAGAAATGGGGGCTTGGGGGGGGCAAACGGGGGTTTGGGGTGAAAAACATGGGGTTTGGGGGAAGAAAACGGGGTTTGGGACTAATAAAATGGGGTTTGGGGGGAGAAAGCGGGGGTTTGGGGGGAGAAATGGGGTTTGGGGCGAATAAAATGGGGTTTGGGGGAGAAATGGGGTTTGGGACAAATAAAATGGGGTTTGGGGGGAGAAATGGGGGTTTGGGACAAATAAAATGGGGTTTGGGGGAGAAATGGGAGTTTGGGATGAAAAATGCCAGGGGATGTCAAGGAAAAAAAAGCTGGGGTTTGGGGGCAAAAAAAAGGGGTTTGGGTCAGTAAAACAAGGATTAGGCAAAAAATCAGAGGATTTAGGGAAAAAAGCCCTGGGATTTGAGGGAGATCATGGCAAGAATTGAAGTTGGAAATCCAAATCATAGGAAACAAGGAAAAATGCAGAGGGGAAAAATCAAATCCTGGTGATTTGGGGTAGGAAAATCCATCAATATCTGGAGGAAAGCCCAGACTCGGTGGGGAAAACCCCAAAATTCTGGGAGCAAAGCCAATCCCCAGCATGAGTTTGGGGGACACAGCCCTTCCCTGCCAAGCTCTGGGTGCAGAAATTCATGGAAATTTTGGGATTGGGGAGCAAAGCGTGACAGGGAACAGGAGAGGGGACAGGGATGGGGACACGGAATGGGGACAGGGAGTAGGGACAGGGAATAGTGACAGGGATAGGGACAGGGAATAGGGACAGGAGTAGGGACAGGAGTAAGCGACAGGGATGGGGACAGGGAATAGGGGATGGGGACAGGGACAGGGACACTCACAGGCTCTGCATGTTGGCCTTGGTCAGCTCAAAGGCCCAGTCCAGGGTGGACGGCTCCAGGCCGGACACGCGGCGACACTCGATGGACACGTTCAGGCTGTGGGACACACAGGAATGGCCTTGGGGACACTGGGAACACACCAGGGATACTGGAAACAACCCTGGGGGACACTGGGAATGTGACAGAGGTAATGGGAATGGCCTTGGGGACACCAGGAACACTCTGGGGACACCGGAATGACCTTGGAGACACCCAGAGTGGCATTGGGGACACGCTGGGGACACTGGGAATGGCCTCAGGAACCCCAGAAACACTCTGGGGACACCCGAAGTCACCTTGGGGACATTGGGATCAGTCTCAGGGACACTGGGAACACCCAAAGTGGCCTCAGGGACACCAGGAACACTCTGGGGACACCCAAAGTCACCTTGGGGACACTGGGATCACTTTGGGGAATACCCAAAAGTGGCCTCAGGGACACCAGGAACACTCTGGGGACATCCAAAGTCACCTTGGGGACACTGGGATCAGTCTCAGGGACATTGGGATCACTATGGGGGACACACAAAGTGGCCTCAGGGACACCAGGAACACTCTGGGGACACTGGGATCACTCTGGGGGACACCCAAAGTGGCCTCAGGGACACCAGGAACATTCTAAGGAGACCTGTCACTCAGCCGTGCCTGTCACTCAGCCGTGCCTGTCACTCCCCTGTCCCTGTCACTCCCCTGTCCCTGCCACTCCCCCGCCCCTGCCACTCACCCGTTCCTGTCGTACTTTTTGAACACGGGGAAGGCCTCGAGGGGGTCCTGGAGCTGGAAGAGACCAGAGAGCGGCCGAGCGGCAGCGGGGTCGCGGGGCGGGCCCCAGTCCGGCCGGTTCCTGCCCGGCTCTGCTCGCCGCACTCACTTGGTTGGCGGCCTCGACCTTGGCGCAGACGGCGGCCATGGCCGCTGCCTCCTCCAGCCGCCGCTGCTTCTTCTCCTTGGCCCTGCTCGACTTCCTCTGGGGGAAAGGCACCAAATCCCTGGGGGTTTGCACCGAAACCCGGGGGATTCGCACTAAACCCCCGGGGATCTGCACCAAAACCCCGGGATCTGCACCAAAACCTCGGAATTCACACCAAAATCCACGGGAATTCACACCAAAACCCCGGGGATCTGCACCGAAACCCGGGAATTCGCACCGAACCCCGGGGATCTGCAGCAAAACCCCGGGGATCTGCACCAAATCCCTGGGGATCTGCACCAAATCCTTGGGGATCTGCACCAAACCCCTGGGAATCTGCACCAAACCCCCGGGAATCTGCACCAAACCCCCCGGGAATCTGCACCAATCCCTGGGGTTTGCACGAAGCCGGAATTCGCACAAAACCCCGGGGATCTGCACCAAAACCCCGAGATCTGCACCAAAACCCTGGGGATCTGCACCAAAACCCCGAGATCTGCACCAAAACCCTGGGGATATGTAGCAAACCCCGGGGATCTGCACCAAATCCTGGGGATCTGCACCAAAACCCCGGGAATCTGCACCAAACCCCGAATTAGCACTAAATCCTCGGGGATCCACCAAATCCTTGGGATCTGCACCGAACCCCGGGAATCTGCACCAAACCCTGAATTGCACTCAAAACCCCGGAATCTGCACCAAACCCCGGGGATCTGCACCAAATCCTTGGGGATCTGCACCAAATCCCTGGGGGTTTGCACCGAAGCCCGGGAATTCGCACCAAAACCCCGGGGATCTGCACCAAACCCCGAGATCTGCATCAAAACCCCGGGAATTTGCACTAAAAATCCCTGGGGATTTGCACCAAACCCGGGAATTCACTCCAAAACCCCGGGAATCTGCACCAAAACCCCCAGGAATTACACCAAAAACCCCGGGAATTCACACCAAAATCCACGGGGTATTCACACCAAAACCCCGGGAATTCACACCAAAACCCCGGAATTCACACCAAAACCCCGGAATTCACACCAAAACCCCGGAATTCACACCAAAACTCCAGGAATCTGCACCAAAATTTGGGAATTCACACCAAAACCCCCGGGAATTCACACCAAAACTCCAGGAATCTGCACCAAAATTTGGGAATTCACACCAAAATCCCCGGGAATTCACACCAAAACTCCAGGAATCTGCACCAAAATTTGGGAATTCACACCAAAACCCAGCCCTTCCCACTGTCAGCAAAGCTCTGCCCGCCAGCACTCCCAAAGTTCTGCCCCAAAATAATTAATAATCATCAGCGTGAATTGATGTGAGGAGAGGGGAGCTGTCCCAAAATCTTGGGAATAAAATCAATGTTAAATTTTTAATATCGCTGTGGGAGTGGTGCTGTTGAAGTGACCCAGTTTGAAAAGGGTTTTGCCCCAAAATCCTGGAGGTTTTTAGGTGGAACAAGGAGCAGCCGCATAAAATTGTTACTTTGGAGTGGTTTACCTAAATTGAGGAGTCTGGCACTAAAAATCAGGGTGATTTTACCCAAAATGAAGCATCCTGTGCTGGGATCCCTCCAAATCTCCAGTCGTGGCATTCCTGAGCTCAGCTCCACCAAAACCGAGTGAATGCACCCAAAACCAAAGATTTGACAGGAAAAGCAGCAGGTTGGGGAAGGGGACAGGGTGAGTGTCCCTCAAAAACACACCTGCCAGCGGGTCTGGGGGAATGAAGGCGTTTTGGGGGAATTCGGGTGGTTTTGGGGAGCTGGAGCAGCCAGCACCTGCTGCTGGATGGATGTGGATGCTCAAAGCTCCACCTCAGGGTCATTCTGGGGGGAAAATGGAAATTCTCCAGATGGATGGGACATCATGAGAGGTGTCTGGGGGAGAACAGCCCCAAACCCATCTTAGAAACCCCCAAACCCCCCCTCAAATCCTCTCTAGTCCTCATCAACCCTCTCCACACAGCCCCCAGACCCCAAAATGGGTAAAATGGTCCCAAATCCACCCGGGGAGCCTCAAATCCACACAGATCCCACATCTCGCTGTGGGAATCTCAAGTTCTCTTAGAAGGTTCTGAAATTCTCACAGAAGCCCCAACAGCTTCAGATAGACCCCAAAGATCCCAAATTTCCTGACAGCAGCATCCAGACTCCTCACAGAGCCACCAGCATCCTCCTAAGAGCCCCAAGTGACCTCAAACAACCCCAAAACCTCGCGGAAAGTCCCAAATCTCCACACAGGAGCCCCCAGTTCCCTCACAGAGCCCCGAATCCCAAGGAAAGGTCCCAAATTCCCCCTTATCACCCCAAAGAGCCTCCCTGCCCTCTGAGACGGTCCCAAATCCCCTCACAGAATCCCTGGAAGGCCTCGCGGAGTCCCCCATCCCCTCAGACAGCCCCGAATGCCCCGGCAGAACTCCCGTGTCCCCGCGATCCTCCCCCCGTTCAGGCGGCCCCGGATCCGCTCAGCGGCGCCTCGCAGGCCCCACTCCCCGCCCTCCTTCCCCTCAGGCCGAGCCCCCCGGGCGCGGCGCGGCCCCGCTCACCCCCATGATGGCGGCGGCGGCGTCTCCTCACGGCGCGGGGGGCGCGGGGGGTCTGAGGGGGCGCGCGTGGGGGGCGCGCTATTTATACGGGGGGGGGGCGGGAGGGGGGCGGGGCGCGGAGCGCGCGAGCCCGCGGCCGGCGGCCAACGCGCAGGCGCGAAGGGGAAAGGGGCGGGGCGAGAGGGGCGGGGCGCGGGCGCGGCCGCCACGCGCGTGCGCGACAGGGGAGCGGGAAGGGCGGGGAGCGCGCGCGTGGCGGCGGCGCGGGGCGCGAAGGCGGCTGGGCGCTGATTGGCTGAGAGCGGAGGGGGCGGAGCGCGGGAGGCCACGCCCAGAGCGCTGAGGGGAGCGGGGCCGCCATTGTAGGAGCGGGGATGGCCGAGGTCGGAGTACGGGTCCAAACCGGCACAAAGTATCCCGGTACGGCACCAAACCGGCACAAGGGATCATGGAACAACCCCACAGACCCTGGAACAGCCCTAAGCGGGTACAGCAGAGCCCTGTACAGCCCCACAGCCCCCAGTACAGACTGAGAGATCCCAGTTTGCCCTCAGTCTGCTCCATCGCCCCCAGCCCACCCCATAATCCTGCCCCACAGCCCGGCCCTACAGCCCGGCCCCCATGGCCCTGAGAGTCCCTGGGCCGCCCCACAGCCCTGATCCAGCCCCACGCCCTCCCTCAGCGGGGCAGCCCACAGCACCCAGTGGGACACCCCCAGATGGAGGAGGGCGTGTGATGGAGGGTGGGGATCCCCATGGGCCCCACATAGGGACAGACCCCAGTCCACAGAGGGACAGACCCCAGCCCCACATAGGAACAGAACTCAGCGCCACATGGGAACAGATCCCAGCCCTATATGGGGACAGACCCCAGTCTCACACGGGACAGACCCCAGCCCCACATGGGAACAGATCCCAGCCCTATATAGGGACAGACCCCAGCCCCACATGGGGACAGACCCCAGCCCCACATGGGGACAGACCCCAGCCCCATATAGGGACAGACCCCAGCCCCACATAGGGACAGACCCCAGCCCCACACGGGGACAGACCCCAGCCCCACAGCTGCCCCACAGCTGCCCCACAGCTGCCCCACAGCCCCACGACCCCCCCAGCCCCTTTCTGCCCCGCTGCCTCCCTTTGTTCGCCCCGGCCCGGCTCGCCCCCGGCCCGGCGCCCCGGGCGGCGCGGAGGGTTACGGGGCCGGGGGCCGTGCTGAGGCCGCGCCAGCTGGAACTACTTCGGCACCGGCAGGGGCGGCGGAGCTTTGTGCGGGCTGGGGACCCCGGCGCGACCCCTCCCTCGCCCGCTCCGGCTCCAGCCCCGCTCCCAGGGCGCTCCTCCTTTTTCTGGGGGGGAGGGACCCTCCCGTCCTCCGCGCGTCCCCCCGAACCTCCCCCAAATTCCCACGCCCCCTCCCCAAAAAAAGCCCCGCGCTCGGGTTAAAAGTTTGGCGGGGGGAGCCGGGCCGAGCCCCTCCCCCGCGCGGTTTTTGGGAGGTTTTTGGGGGTTTCGGGGTTCCCCGCGCCGCCCCCGCCCCGGTGATGCCGTCGGTGATGGAGAAACCCTCGGGGATCCTGTCCCGCAGCCGGGCCAAGGCGGGGGCAACGCGGGGCCCCCACTCCGAGGACGAGGCCAGCGAGGACGAGCACGCCCACGGTGAGTGACCCCCCCAAAAAATAAAATCCTAAAACCCCAAACCCGCACCTGCGTGTCCCCCGCCCCCAGGACACCCCCGTGTGCGCCCCCTCCCCAAAGCCACGCCATGGCGGGGACACCCCGTGTCCCCACGTGTTTATTTCGGGGAGGGGGGAGAGCAGCGCCCCGCCCCCCCGCGGGGTTTGTGCGGGTGGGGGGGACACACGGGGACACGGGGGGGGAACAAAGCCCCGTCCCCATTGTCCCCGGCCGCCCGCGTGTGCGCGGCCGCAGCTTTGTTCTCCGGCGGGGAGGGCTCGGCCGGGCCCCCCAGCTCAGAGCCCCCGGGGGGCGCGCTGCGGACCCCCGTGACCCCCGGCCCCCCGCGCCCCGCAGACAGCATGATCCGCGTGGGCGCCGACTACCAGGCGGTGATTCCCGACTGCAAACCAGGTACGGCGGGGGTGGGCAGGGGGCTCGGGGGAGAGGTCCGGGGTGTCCCCCCTCCGTGTGACCCCCTGTGCCCCCCAGAGAGCCCCGCCCGCTACAGCAACAAGGAGCTGAAGGGGATGCTGGTGTGGGCCCCCAACCACTGCGTGTCCGGCGCCAAACGTGAGCCCCGGGGCAGCCCCACCCCCAAACCTGCCCTTGACACCTCCCCCAATCCCCGATTCACCCCCAGCCCCTCATTTGCACCCCAGAACCTCCCCTTCCCCTAAACCCCCTTTGCTCTCTCCCATCCCCTTCCCCCAAACCTCCCATCCCCCTCTCCCAGTGGACAGGTACATCGCCATGGCCAAGGACAAGCACGGCTACAACATCGAGCAGGTACCGCGCCCCAGCCCCCGAACCCCCCAGGGACCCCCAAATCCCCCTGACACCCCCCTGCCCCCCCAGGCCCTGGGGGATGCTGCTGTGGCACAAACACGACGTGGAGAAGTCCTTGGCTGACCTGGCCAACTTCACGCCCTTCCCGGACGAGTGGACGGTGGAGGACAAGGTTCTGTTCGAGCAGGCGTTCAGCTTCCACGGCAAGAGCTTCGCCCGCATCCAGCAGATGGTGGGGCCCGAGTGTGACCCCAAAGCACCCCAAACCTGCCCCAGAACACCCCAAACCTGCCCCAAAACACCCCAAACTTGCCCCCAAATGTGATCCCAAACCTGCCTCCAAACCTATTCCAAGTGTGACCCCAAAGCACCCTAAACCTGACCCCAAAACACCCCAAACCTGCCCCAAATGCGACCCTAGAGCACCCCAAACCTGCCCCCAAAACACCCCCAAATGTGACCCCAAAACACCCCAAACCTGCCCTAAATGTGACCCCAAACCTGCCTCCAAACCTGTTCCAAGTGTGACCCCAGAACACCCCAAACCTGCCCTAAATGTCACCCCAAACCTGCCTCCAAACCTGTTCCAAGTGTGACCCCAGAACACCCCAAACCTGCCCCCAGAACACCCCAAACCTGCCCCAAATGCGACCCTAGAACACCCCAAACCTGCCCCCAAAACACCCCAAATGTGACCCCAAAACACCCCAAACCTGCCTCCAAACCCACCCCCAAAACACCCCAAACCTGCCTCAAATCTGACCCAAACTTGCCCCAAATGTGACCCCAAACCTGCCTCCAAAGCTGCCCTGGGTGTGACCCCAAAACACCCCAAACCTGCCCTAAATGTGACCCCCAAATCTCGCCTCCAAACCTGCCCCAAGTGTGATCCCAAAACACCTCAAACCTGCCCCAAACCTGACTCCAAACTTGCCCCCAATCCTGTCCCAAATGTGACCCCAGACCTGCCCCAAACCTGCCCCCAAAACACCCCCAAACCTGCCCTAAATGTGACCCCAAACCTGTCTCCAAACCTGCCCCCAAACCTGCCCTAAAACACCCCCAAATGTGACCCCAAAGCACCCCCCAAACCTGCCCCCAAATCTGCCCCTAACCTGCCCTCAAATCTGACCCTGAATCTGACCCCCAAACCTGACCCAAAACCTGACCCCGAATCTGCCCTGAAACCTGCCCATAACCTGAACCAAATCTGCCCCAAATCTGCCCCCAAACTGCCCCTTCTATCCCCCAAATCCCCAGCAGTGCCCCTTTCCCCCAAATCCCCCAGCAGTGCCCCTTCTATCCCCAAATCCCCCAGCAGTGCCCCCTTTCCCCAAATCCCCTAGCAGTGCCCCTTTTATTCCCAAAATCCCCCAAAATCCCCCTTTCCCCTGCAGCTCCCGGACAAGCTCATTCCCAGCCTGGTCAAGTATTACTACTCCTGGAAGAAGACGCTCGAGCGCACCAGCGCCATGGACCGGCATGGCGCTGGTCGGCTGCTGGGACGGCGGGACCGCTGACGGCAGGTACGGCCCGGAGCCCGAGCCCCAAAATCACACCTGAGCCCCAAATCACACCTGAGCCCCAGTCACACCCTGAGCCCCAAAATCATACCCTGAGCCCCCAAAATCACACCTGAGCCCCCAAATCACACCTGAGCCCCAATATCACACCTGAGCCCCAAATCACACCCTGAGCCCCCAAATCACACCTGAGCCCCAGTCACACCTGAGCCCCCAAATCACACCTGAGCCCCCAGTCACACCTGAGCCCCAGTCACACCTGAGCCCCAAATCACACCTGAGCCCCCAAATCACACCTGAGCTCCAAATCACACCTGAGCTCCCAAATCACACCCTGAGCCCCAAATCACACCTGAGCCCCCAAATCACACCTGAGCCCCAAATCACACCCTGAGCCCCCTAAATCACACCTGAGCCCCCAAATCACACCTGAGCCCCAAATCACACCTGAGCCCCAGTCACACCTGAGCCCCCAGTCACACCTGAGCCCCCAAATCACACCTGAGCCCCCAAAATCACACCCTGAGCCCCCCATAACCCACCCCTGAACCCCAAAATCCACCCCTGAACCCCAAACCCGGCTCGCCTCGGCCCTGCAGCAACGACGAGACCGACGAGCACCGAGCCCACGACGGGGACATGGAGCCCACGGAGCCCAAAAAAGAGGTTTGGGGTCACGGGGGGTTGGGGGGCTTGGTGCAGTCACAGGGGGGAATTTTGGGGGGTGTGTTTGAGAGTGGGGTGACCTGTAAAGGGAAACATGGGGGAGATGGGGAAACCCCCAAATATGGGACCAGACCCCCAAAATTGGGGGGAATCTTGGGGAATGGGGGTACCTGAAAACAACGAGGGGAGCTGGGGAGAAGGTCGGGAGACCCCCAAATTGGGGAAAACCCCAGAAATGGGGTGGGGGTGAGATGGGTGGGGGGAGCGGAGCTGGGATGTACCAAGATCCTTGGGGAGGGGGGGGTTCAGGGGTTCCCCCTCCATAACCAGCTGAGCCAATGATCCAATGCCGAAGCCAATTAACGCCCGGGCTAACGAGAGCCGCGCTGCCCGCAGGCGGGGCCGCGGCCCCGGGCCGAGCCGCAGTACCGGCACCACCCCCGGCGCGGCAGCGGCGCCGCCCCCTGCGGGATGCGCCTGAGCCGCGAGGACGTGGCCGAGGTGACGGCCAACCCCGACCTGGGCGCGCGCGCCCTGCGCCAGCTGGACTGCCAGCTGGTGGCGCTCAAGCGCCAGGTGAGCGCCAGGACCCCGGCACCCCAGACCCCAGGACCCCCAGAGCCGGGGTGACCCCCCCGTGCCCCATCCCCGCAGGTGCAGCGCATCAAGCAGATCAACAGCGGCCTCAGGCAGGCGCTGGACGGGGGCCTGGAGGGGCTGCGGCCGCCGGAGGTGGGTCCGGTGTCCCCTCGGTGTCCCTCGGTGTCTCACGGTGTCCCCTCGGTGTCACACGGTGTCACACGGTATCCCCTCGCTGTCCTCGGTGTCCCCAATGTTTCCCCTTGGTGTCCCCATGGTCCCAGCAGCCCCCAGCCGTGTCCCTGTGCCCCCAAAATCACCTCCAATCCCCCCCAGGGCAGCAGCAAGTTCAGCTCCGGCTGGGCGACGGATGAGCAGCTGCTGGTGCAGGTGAGTGTCCCCTCGTAGTTAATGACCTCGTACCCGTTAGTTAATTGCCCTCGTTACCCCGTTAGTTAATGACTCGTTACCCCCGTTAGTTAATGACCCTCGTTACCCCGGTTAGTTAATTGCCCTCGTTACCCCGTTAGTTAATTGCCCTCGTTACCCCGTTAGTTAATTGCCCTCGTTACCCCGGTTAGTTAATTGCCCTCGTTACCCCGGTTAGTTAATTGCCCTCGTTACCCCGGTGTCCCGTCCCTGACTCGCTGTCCCCGCCCAGCCCTGCGGCGCTACGGCCGCGATTTCCCGGCGGTGGCCGCCGTGCTGGGCAACAAAACGGCGGCGCAGGTCCAGAGCTTCGTGCTGGGCCCGCGGCGCCGCCCGGGGCTGGAGCGGCTGCTGCAGGAGCGGCGGGGGGGCGGGGCGGCGCCGAGCCGCCCCCGGGGAGCCCCGCGAGGAGGAGGAGGAGGTGAGGGGGGATGGGCTGGGGTGGGGCGGGTCTGAGCTGGGCACGGTCCCGGTTCCTGTGGGGGAATTGGGCTGGGCCCGGTTCTGATCCTGGACTGGGCCTGGATCCACATCAGGGACAATCCCAGACTCTGCCCCCACAATGATCCCATCCTAATCAATCAATCAATCAATCAGTGACTGTGCCCCACCCACACCACGGCCCCGCCCCACTCTGCTCCTCCCCCTTTTCACACCCAGGCCGTGTCCTGAGTCACCCACACCCAGCACTGCCCAGCCCTGCCCAGCGCGGCCCCACCCAATCCCCAGTCCTGCCCTGGCCCCACCCAATCGCTGCCACACCCAATCCCAGCCCCGCCCATCCCAGCCCCACCCAGTCCCAGCCCCGCCCATTCCATTCCGCCTTTCTCTCCACAGGTGCAGATCATGGGTGTGTCCCATGCGGCCCCGCCCCTGCTGCCCTCCTCGGCTCCGCCCCCCGGCGCGGCCCCTCCCCCTTCCCGCCCTCCGGCCCCGCCCCGCTGCTGCGCCCGGCCCCACCCCCAGCCCCGCCCCCTGCGCTCCCGCGGCCGCCGCCGCCCCTGCAGCCCGGCCGGGCCCCGCCCCCGCTGCTGCGCCCCGGCCACGCCCCTTCCGCCAGGCCCCGCCCCCCGGCCGCCGGCCACGCCCCGCCCCGCTGAGCGCCCCCTGCTGGGCTGGAGGAGCGGGGGGGAGGGAAGAGGTCCCCATTGCAATAAAAGTATTTTAGTACAGAGGCTGCGAGTGCTGGGGGCACTGGGAGCACTGGGCTGTACTGGGAACACGGCTGTGCTCTGGGAATGCAGGGTCCTGCTGGGAATGGTGGGGACGCTGGTTTGTACTGGGAGCACACTGGTCAGTGCTGGGAGCCCGGGCCCATTCTGGGAGCACTGGTTTGGACTGGGAGCCCGGGCCCATTCTGGGAGCACTGGTTTGGACTGGGAGCCCAGCGCTCTGCAGCTGGACCGACCCTCCCTCCAGCACCACTCGGAGGCCGCGGATCTTTCTGGAAATTTTTTAATTAGAACCTGGAAAATCCTCAGTGGGGGGCGTGGCTGGGGGGCGTGACCTGGGCTTGGCCCCTCCCCCCAGAGTGTCCCCGCCCCCAGGGGCGGCGCCCGGGCGGGGCTACAGCAGGACAAAGGGGGGGGACACCCCACCCCACCCGGAGCCACCCCAGCAGCAGCAGCGCCCCGCCCCTCCCCCGGGGCCTTCCTGAGTGCGGGGGAGGGACACCCTGTCCCCAAGGGGGGAGGGGGACAGGGGACCCCGCGATCCCCACGGGGGAGGGACACCCCACCCCCTAAGGCCACCGAGGAGCTCCCGTGTCCCCCCTAAGGCTCAGGGACACCCAGGATGTCCCCGTGTGGCCCTGGGCCACCCCCAGCTGTTCCTGGGCCACCAAGGATGTCCCCAAGGCCACCAGGATGTGTCCCTGTCCTCCCACGGGCCTCGTTCCCCTCCCAGAAGGTGTCCCCAGGTCCCTGGGCCACCAGGATGTCCCCAGCAGGCCCAGGGTCCCCCTGAAACCCCGGCCCTTGGCCCCACACAGCGTCGCCAGGTGCATCCAGGTGGCCCTGGGGCCACCCAGGGTGTCCCCATGGGGAGCTGGACCCCACACAACGTCCAGGTGACCCCCCGAGGTCCTGGCTCCAGCCGGGGGCTGCCCCAGCTCTGTCCAGGAGGTGGCCACAGAGGCTCTGCGGTGCTCGAGGTCCTCCAGGTGATCCCCGGCGTCCCAAATCCCTCCAGGAGCCCCCGAGCTCCGTCCTGGCGCTGCCGTGTCCCCCGTGGGCGTCCCCACCGTGTCCGTGGCTCGGGGCCGGAGCTCCGTGGCCACCTCAGAGGCGCTCCGGGGCCGCCGTGTCCGTGGCGTCGGTGGCCACTCCTGGGTCACTGCTCCCAGGTCGCCGTGTCCGTGTCCCGGGGCCGGAGCTCCGTGGCCCCCTCGGGGCCGCTCCCGGTCGCCGTGTCCGAGTCCCGGGCCGGAGCCGCTCCCCTCGGCCCCTCCCGCCGCAGCCCCGGCGCGCCGCGGGGCGGCCGCGGCTCAGAGCTTGAGCTCGTTGGCCACCTTGGAGGCGATGTTCTTGAAGGCCATGGAGGTGCCGGCGATGCGCTTGAAGCGGACGCCGTTGAGCGAGAGGCGCGGCAGCTTGCACACCTCCATCTCCCACTGCACGAAGGAGTCGTGGCCGGGCGCGCCGTGCGCGCAGAGCAGCACGAAGCGCTCCTGCGGCTCGCAGCGGCAGCTGTTGGCGTCCAGCACCTTGCGGATCTCGCGCAGCATCTCGCCCGGCTCCAGCGAGCTCGTCGTCTTCATGCTCCACGTGAAGCGCAGCGAGCGCGGCTTGGCGTCGCGGCCGGCGGCGTCGCGGGGGTCCTTGTCGGGGCCCACCGCGGGTCTGGGGGGACAGGGAGGGGTGGGACACGGGTTAGGGGAGTCTGGGGGTCCTTGTCGGGGCCCACTGTGGGTCTGGGGGGACAGGGGGGTTAGCCCCGGGGTCTGGGGGACAGGGGGGGTCTGGGGGTCCTTGTCGGGGCCCACCGCAGGTCTGGGGGGACAGAGGGGTGGGACAGGGTTAGGGGAGTCTGGGGGTCCTTGTCGGGGCCCACCAGCGGGTCTGGGGGGACAGGGGGGTTAGGGGGTCTGGGGGTCCTTGTCGGGGCCCACCGCGGGTCTGGGGGGACAGGGGGTTAGGGGTCCTGGGGTCCTTGTCGGGGCCCACCACGGGTCTGGGGGGACAGGGGTGGGACACGGGTTAGGGGGTCCTTGGGGTCCTTGTCGGGGCCCACCGCTGGTCTGGGGGACAGGGGGTTAGGGGGTCTGGGGGTCCTTGTCGGGGCCCACCGCGGGTCTGGGGGGACAGGGGGGGTTAGGGGGGTCTGGGGGTCCTTGTCAGGCCCACCGCGGGTCTGGGGGGACAGGGGGGTTAGGGGGTCTGGGGGTCCTTGTCGGGGCCCACTCGCGGGTCTGGGGGCAAAGGGAGGTGGGACACGGGTTAGGGGGTCTGGGGGACAAGTGGGGGTGGGACAGGGTTAGGGGTCCTTGAGGTCCTTGTCGGGGCCCACCGCAGGTCTGGGGGGACAAGGGGGGTGTTAGGGGGGTCTGGGGGGTGCAAAGGGGGCTTAGGGGGGTCCTTGAGGTGCTTGTCAGGGCTCATCAGAGGTCTCGGGGACAGGGGGTCACCAAGGGGTCACCAAGGGCTGGGACAGGGATAAAGGGGCCCTGGAGGTCCCTCTCAGGGCCCACTGTGGGTCTGGGGTGGCACCGCGGGGTCACCAGGGAGGGGGATGGGGGTGGCCATGACGGAACAGCTGCACTGGGTGACAGGGATGTCACCGCGTGTCCTGCAGGGCCCTGGGACAAAGGGGGTGGCACAGGGACCTTGGGAATGTCAGGCCAGAGGTGGCACAAGGACCCAGAGGTGGCACAGAGATGTCCCCAGACTTGTCCCCAGAGGTATCCCAGGAATCCAGGGGTGTCCCCAGGGGTGTCCCCAGGGGTGTCCCCAGGTGTCCCCCACTCACCTGAGGGTCTCCACCCGCTCCTTGCTCTCGGGCTCGTGGGGGTTCCTCGGGAGACAAAAGGGGCCCAGATCAGTCAGGGGGGCTGGGGACCCTGAACAGCCCCTCCCCCCTCAGAGGGACCGGGGGCACAGACAGCACGGGGGGGAGGGGGACACACAGACACACGGGGGGACAAGGACAGACGGACGGGTGGGGTGGGGGGCCATGCAGGGCCGTGCAGCGCTGGGGGGCAGAGGGTCTGAGGGGATCGGGGGGTTTGGGGGGCCTGGGTGGGTCAGGGGGGTTTGGGGGGGCCTGGGGGGGTCAGGGGGGTTTGGGGGCCTGTGGGGGTCAGGGGGCCATGCAGGGGGAGGGAGCCAGCGTCGGCGCTGGCCCTACCTTCTGGCAAACCTGAAAGACAGATTTCTACAAAGACAAACAGAAGAGAAGGGGATGTTGGGGGGGGAGGGGCCGGGACAGAGCCACCCCTCCCCCGACCCCCCAGAGACCCCCAAAACAGGGGGGAGGTCAGTGGGTCTGGGAAAAGCAGCACCTCCACCCCCACCCCCTCCCGAGGGGACATTGGGGGTCCCAATGGGACATTCAGGGACAGGAGGGGACACAGAGAAGAAGGACAGAGAAGCCCTGAGAGCACCAAGGGGACACCCTGAGGGGACAGAGAAACACAGCAGGGGCCTGGGGACAGGGGGACACCGGGGAGCCCTGACAGGGGACAGAGAGGGGACAGAGAATGCCTGGAGCACCGAGGGGACACCGAGGGACAGCCCAGGACACACAGAGGGAGCACAGGCAAAGGACACAGCGAGGGGACACCGAGGGGACAGTGACAGCCCAGAGCACACCGGGGGGACACAACCAGGGGGGGACACAGGAGTGGGGGGGCAGGATGGAGCCCGGGCTGAGCCCAGGTGAGCCCAGGCACACCCAGCTGTGCCCAGGTGAGCCCAGCTCTGCCCAGGTGAGCCCAGGTGCACCCAGCCGTGCCCAGCTGCCCAGGTGAGCCCAGCTCTGCCCAGGTGAGCCCAGGTGCACCCAGCCGTGCCCAGCTGTGCCCAGGTGAGCCCAGCTCTGCCCAGGTGAGCCCAGGTGCACCCAGCCGTGCCCAGGTGAGCCCAGCCGTGCCCAGGTGAGCCCAGGTGCACCCAGCTGTGCCCAGCTGTGCCCAGGTGAGCCCAGCTCTGCCCAGGTGAGCCCAGGTGAGCTCAGCCGTGCCCAGGTGAGCCCAGGCACACCCAGCCGTGCCCAGGTGAGCCCAGCCGTGCCCAGGTGAGCCCAGGGGCGCCCAGCCGTGCCCAGGTGAGCCCAGTCGTGCCCAGGTGAGCCCAGGCACACCCAGCTGTGCCCAGGTGAGCCCAGTCGTGCCCAGGTGAGCCCAGCCGTGCCCAGGTGAGCCCAGGCACACCCAGCCGTGCCCAGCCCCGCTCACCTGCGCACGAACTTGGAGGTGAACTTGCTGAAGAGGCTGGCGGAGGGGCGGGCGCGGCCCTGGCTGGCGCCCGAGGGCGAGGCGGGCGGGGGCAGCCCCGGGGGCAGCGCGTAGGGCAGGGGGTCCCGCGGGTCCCGGGGGTCCCGGGGCGTGCGCAGCTGCCCCGCGTGGAAGGTGCTGCGGCTCGAGACCCCCCGCGGGAAGCTGGGCCGCTCCCCCGGGCCCTGGCTGACGTTGTGCGCAGAGGGGGAGGCGGCCGGGACCCGGGGCGGGGCCCCGCTGTGGGAGGGGACACGGAGTGAGGGGGGCACGGGGTGGGGACACCCCTGAGCCCTGAAATGGGGACATTGCTGTCCCTGGGGACACCCCAGAACCCCTCCAGAGCCTCCCCAGAGACACCCCTGAGCCCTGAAATGGGGATGCTGCTGCTCCCAGGGACACCCCAGAGCCCCCTGGCACTCAGAGACATCCTAGGCCTGAAATGGGGACACTGTTGCCCCAGGGACACCCCAGAGCCCCCCTGGCACTCAGAGACACCCCTGAGCCCCCCCAGAGACACCCTGAGCCCCCCAGGGACACCCCAGAGCCCTGAAATGGGGACACTGTTGCCCCCAGGGACACCCCTGAGCCCCTCCCAGTCCCCCCCAGCCCCTGTGGGAAGCTGGGGCGCTCCCCAGCACCCAGTGAATGCAGCAATGGGGGGTCCGGGGGGGGTCACCCACCCCCCAAATCCATGCCAGCCCCCCCCACGGGGAGCTGTGGTGGTCCCCGGGGCTCTGGGGGTTTGGGGAGGGGTCCCACCTGTCCTTGCCGTTCTGCAGGGAGCTCTGGCCCAGGCTGGCGCGCTCCAGCAGCGGCGAGTTGCGGCTGCGCGTGGTGCCCGTGGACAGGACGCTGTTCTGTGGGGACACGGGGATGGGGGGCTGGGGGGACACAGGGGTCCCCAAACCCCCCAGAGAGCCAACACGGGACTGGGGGAGCACCAACAGCCCCAGAGTGACCCCAACCCCACCCTGGGCTCTGGGAAGCCCCTGAAAGATCCTGACCCCAAACCCGGGGTTCAGGTGTTTGGGATTTGGGACCCCTCCCCCAAACCCAAGGTTCAGGTGTTTGGGATTTGGAACCCCCTCCCCCAAACCCAGGGGTTCAGGTGTTTGGGATTTGGGACCCCTCCCCCAAACCCAGGGGTTCAGGTGTTTGGGACCCCCTCAGGACCCCTCCCCAAACCCAGGGTTCCAGTCCCCCTCCCCAAGCCCAGCCCCCCGCACTGACCGTGGAGGGGGAGGGGGTGCCCTTGGAGCGCTCCAGGCCGGGCAGGGGGCTCGGGGGCACCTTGGCCGTGCTGCCAGCCCGGCGCCCCCCGCCCTCCTCCTCCCCTGCCCCTCCTCCTCCTCCTCCTCCTCCTCTCTCTTGTTCTCGGCGTTGGCCGCCTGCGTTTTCTTGGAGTACGAGGCCGAGGTGGGGATGGAGAGCCCGGCTGGGGGGGAGAGGGGGAGAGGGGTGTCAGGGCTGGGGGGTCCCAGGGACCCTCCCTCCTGTTCATCCCCTCCCCACGGGGCTCTGGGCACCCTCGTTCCCACCCCACAGGACCCCCGGTCCCATCCCTGCCCCCCTCCCTGTCCCCAGGAGCCCCCCAGCACCCAGGACACCCCCGACCTGAGGGACCCGCCCAGACACAGCCCCAGTGCCACCAGTTTGGGGTGTCACCCCCCAGTGTTCCCAGCTTGGGGTGCCATGCTGGTCACTGACATCCCCAGTATCCCCAGTTTGTGTGCCCAGTCTCACCCTGCTCGCTCATGTGCCATTTTGGGTTCCCAGCACCCCCAGTTTGTGCCCCCAGTGTTCCCAGTATCCCCAGTCTCACCCTGGTCGCTCACGCGCCATTTCGGGTTCACAGTACCCCAGTTTGTGTCCCCAGTTTGTGTCCCCAGTCTCACCCCTGGTCGCTCACGCCTCGCTTCAGGTTCCCAGTGTTCCCAGTACCCCCAGTTTGTGCCCCCAGTGCCCCCAGTATCCCCAGTCTCACCCTCGTCGCTCACGCGCCATTTCGGGTTCCCAGTACCCCCAGTGTGTGCCCCCAGTGCCCCCAGTATCCCCAGTCTCACCCTGGTCGCTCACGCGCCATTTCGGGTTCCCAGTACCCCCAGTCTGTGCCCTCAGTGCCCCCAGTGCCCCCAGTATCCCCAGTCTCACCCTGGTCGCTCACGCGCCGCTTCGGGTTCCCAGTACCCCAGTCTGTGTCCCCAGTGCCCCCCAGTTTGTGTCCCCAGTCTCACCCTGGTCGCTCACGCGCCGTTTCGGGTTCCCAGTACCCCCAGTGTGTGTCCCCAGTGCCCCCAGTGCCCCCAGTTTCCCCAGTCTCACCCTGGTCGCTCACGCGCCATTTTGGGTTCCCAGTACCCCCAGTGTGTGTCCCCAGTGCCCCCAGTGCCCCCAGTATCCCCAGTCTCACCCTGGTCGCTCACGCGCCGTTTCGGGTTCGCCGAGACGCTGCGCTGCACCTTGTGAGCGGGGGAGGGGCCCGAGCTGTTGGCCACCTCCGGGGCCACGCGGGGCTTCAGGGACAGGTTCTCCTCCAGCTGGGGACAGGACAGCACACGTGAGCACAGGGGGACAGGGAGGTGCCACCCCCATGGCACAGCTGGGGACAGGACAGGACACGCTGGCACAGGGCAGGGCACGGTGCCCCCGGTGTCCCCTGTCCATCCTGTCAGTGTCCCCACGTCCCCTCACTCCCTCTGTGCTCCTCGTGTCCCCACGTCACCTCAGTGTCCCCGTGTCCCCTCACTGCCACACCTCAGTGATGCCACACTGTCACAGTGTCCCCTTGTCACCTCTTCATCCCAAGGACCCTCCCAGAACCGCAGTGTCCCCGTGTCCCTCGCCGTGTCCCCACTGTCCCTGCCCTCCCCAGTGTCCCCCAGTGTCCCCTGTCCCTGCCCTCCCCCAGTGTCCCCCACTGTCCCTGCCCTCCCCAGTGTCCCCAGTGTCCCCCACTGTCCCTGCCCTCCCCAGTGTCCCCAGTGTCCCCAGTGTCCCTGCCCTCCCCCAGTGTCCCCACTATCCCTGCCCTCCCCCAGGGTCCCCAGTGTCCCTGCCCTCCCCCAGTGTCCCCCAGTGTCCCTGCCCTCCCCCAGTGTCCCCAGTGTCCCCCCACTGTCCCTGCCCTCCCCCAGTGTCCCCAGTGTCCCTGCCCTCCCCCAGTGTCCCCCACTGTCCCTGCCCTCCCCAGTGTCCCCAGTGTCCCCCAATGTCCCTGCCCTCCCCCAGTGTCCCCACTGTCCCTGCCCTCCCCAGTGTCCCCCAGTGTCCCTGCCCTCCCCCAGTGTCCCCCACTGTCCCTGCCCTCCCCCAGTGTCCCCAGTGTCCCCCCACTGTCCCTGCCCTCCCCAGTGTCCCCCAGTGTCCCTGCCCTCCCCAGTGTCCCCATGTCCCACCTCGGAGCCCCGGTGGTCCAGCAGCAGGTACGTGGCCATCACCTCGTTGTACTTCTGCCCCACCAGCGACTCCTGGATCTCCTCGCGGGTGTAGCCCATGGACACCATCAGCTCTGGGGGGGCAGGGCCTCAGCAGGGGCACGGGGGGCACAGGGACACCGGGGGTCCCCAGGGTCCCCAGGGTCCCACCTGTCCTGCGGGGGTCCTTGTAGTCAGGCACGGGCTCCATGTAGGGCTTGAGCTCATCGTCCTCGTGGCCCACGTTCATCCAGCCGGTCCTTCATGATTTGCTGGGGGACAAAGGGGGCCGGGGTCACCTCTGGGGACACTTTGGGGGCACAAAGGGGCCGGGGTCACCTCTGGGGACACTTTGGGGGGCACAAAGGGGCCGGGGTCACCTCTGGGGACACTTTGGGGGCACAAAGGGGTCGGGGTCACCTCTGGGGACACTTTGGGGGGCACAAAGGCGGTCGGGGGTCACCTCTGGGGACACTTTGGGGGCACAAAGGGGCCGGGGTCACCTCTGGGGACACTTTGGGGGCACAAAGGGGCCAGGGTCACCTCTGGGGACACTTTGGGGGGGCAGGAAAAGATCCCAGGGAGGCACAGGGGGATCCCAGGAGCAACTGGGAGGGTCCCCAGCAGGTCTTGGGGTGCTCTAGGAGTGTCCAGGCCCACGCTGGGGGTCCCAGCCCCATGTCGGGGTGTCCTTGGGGGTCCCAGGCCCACGTTGGGGTGCCCTCACCTCCAGGGTGCCCCTCTTGGTGGGGTTGAGGATGAGGAATTTCTTGAGCAGGTTCTCACAGTCGGTGGACATGTAGAAGGGGATCCGGTACTTGCCCCGCAGCACCCGCTCCCGCAGCTCCTGGGGACCCCAAAACCACCAATGGCCACTCCTAAAACCACTCACTGGACCCCAAAAATATCCGTGGGGACTCCCAAACCACCCAAGGGACCCCAAAAGCCATCAGGGTGACTCCAAAGCCACTCAGTGGGCCCCAGAACCACCCATGAAGCCTCCCAAACCACTTGAGAGACCCCCAAAACCAACTGAGGGACCCAAAACAACCCATGGGGGTTCCCAAACCCCCTGCAGGACCCCAAAAACTACCTGAGGGACCCCAAAACCACCTGAGCTACCCCAAACCCCTGCAGGACCTCTAAAATCACCCATGGGGATTCCCAAAACCACCTGAGGGACCCCCAAAAATCACCCGAGTGACCCCAAACCCCCTGCAGCACCCCAAAACCACCTGAGGACCCCAGAACCAACTGAGCGACCCCAAACTCACCCACAAGGGGCTCCCAAACCTCCCTGCAGGACCCCAAACCTCCCTGCAGGACCCCCAAAATCACCCGTGGGATTCTCAAACCCCCTGCAGGGCCCCCAAAATCACCCGAGTGACCCCAAACCCACGGCAGGACCCCCAAAATCACCCGTGGGGATTCCCAAAACACCTGCAGGGACCCCTAGAACCACCCGAGTGACCCCAAACCCCTGCAGGACCCCCAGAACCACCTGAGTGACCCCCAGACCCGCAGCAGGACCCCCAAAATCACCCGAGTGACCCCAAACCCACGGCAGGACCCCCAAAATCACCCGTGGGGATTCCCAAAAACACCTGAGGGACCCCTAGAACCACCCGAGTGACCCCAAACCCCCTGCAGGACCCCCAGAACCACCCGAGTGACCCCAAACCCGCTGGCAGGACCCCCAGAACCACCCGAGTGACCCCAGACCCACGGCAGGACCCCCAGAACCACCCGAGTGACCCCAAACCCCCTGCAGGACCCCCAGAACCACCCAAGTGACCCCAAACCCCCTGCAGGACCCCCAGAACCACCCGAGTGACCCCCGGGCGGGCTCACCTTGAGGTTCTGCCCGTCGAAGGGCAGCGAGCCGCTGACCAGCGTGTACAGGATGACCCCCAGGCTCCACACGTCCACCTCGGGCCCGTCGTACTTCTTGCCCTGGAAGAGCTCGGGGGCGGCGTAGGGCGGCGAGCCGCAGAACGTGTCCAGCTTGTTCCCGAACGTGAACTCGTTGCTGAAGCCGAAATCGGCGATCTTGATGTTCATGTCGGCGTCCAGCAGCAGGTTCTCGGCCTGGCCCGGGCAGGGAGAGCCCCCCAGGGGGTTACTGGGGTCTGGGGGGTTCTGGGGGTCCCAGGGGTGTCAGGGTGCTGTACTGGAGGGTCCTGGCAGCCACCCAAGGGGCTCAGGGATACTGAGAGTTCTATCCTGAGGTCCCAGGGGTGTCTGGGTAAAATTTTTTGGATCCCAGGAGTTTCAGGGTGCAGTTTTGGGGGTCCCAGGGGTGTCTGGGTATAATTTTTGGATCCCAGGAGTTTCAGGGTGCAGTTTTGGGGGTCCCAGGGGTGTGTGGGGTATAATTTTGTGGGTCCCAGGGGTGTCAGGGTGCAGTTTTGGAGGTCCCAGGAGTTTCAGGATGCAGTTTGGGGGTTCCAGGGGTGTCAGGGTGCTGTACTGGAGGGTCCTGGCAGCCACCCAGGGGCTCAGGGATATTGAGAGTTCTATCCTGAGGTCCCAGGGGTGTCTGGGTATAATTTTTGGATCCCAGGAGTTTCAGGGTGCAGTTTTGGGGGTCCAAAGGGTGTCTGGGGTACAATTTTTGAATCCCAAGAATTTCAGGGTGCAGTTTGGGGGTCCCAGGGGTGTCAGGGTGCAGTTTGGGAGTCCCAGAGGTGCCAGGGTGCAGTTTGGGGGTCCTAACGGCTTCAGGGTGCATTTTGGGGATCCCAGGAGTTTCAGGGTGCAGTTTTGGGGGTCCCAGGGGTGTCAGGGTGCAGTTTTGGGGGTCCCAGGAGTTTCAGGGTGCAGTTTGGGGGTCCCAGGGGTGTCAGGGTGCAGTGCTGTGGGTCCCAGGAGTTTCAGGATGCAGTTTGGGGGTCCCAGGGGTGTCAGGGTGCAGTGCTGTGGGTCCCAGGAGTTTCAGGGTGCAGTTTGGGGGTCCCAGGGTGCAGTTTGGGGGTCCCGGGTGGGGGCTCTCACCTTCAGGTCCCTGTGCACAATGAACTTCTGGTGGCAGTACTGCACGGCCGACACTATCTGCAGGACAGGGGGGCGTCAGGGGGAGCCCAGCCCAGCTAGGGGGGCACAGGGACGCCCCCAGCCCCCTTGGGGACACAGTGTGGGGGGTCCCCAACCCCTTTTGGGGGGTCAAACAGCATCACCCCCCAGACCTGTCGGAACTTCGCCCGGGCCTCCTTCTCCTTCATGCGCCCGTGGGCCACCAGGTAATCGAACACCTCACCTGGGGGGCACGGGGGGGGGGTGAGAGGCAGCCCAGGGCCCCTCCCGACCCCTGTGACCCCCCAAAACCCCCAGAGCCCCCCCAGAGCCCCACTCACCCCCACTGGCGTACTCCATGACGAGGTAAAGCGTCTTCTCCGTCTCGATCACCTCGAAGAGCTTCACTGCAAGGGGGGGTCAGGGGGTTGGGGACACCCTGGGAGCCCCCAAAGGTTGGGGACACCCCTGGGACCCCCCCAAAGGGTGGGGACACCCCTGGGGAGGGGGCTGAGTGAGGGGGTTTTGGGGGTCTCACCTATGTTGGGGTGATTCAGGACCTTCATTATTCGCACTTCCCGGAAGAGCTGTGAGGGACAGGGGGGATTTTGGGGGGTGTCAGAGGGAACAACCCCCAATTTGTCACCCCAAAATCAGATGTCACACCCCCCCTTCCCCACCCCAGGGACACCCCTCACCTTCTGCAGGCTGGAGGAGTTGAGCTGTGTCTTGTCAATGATTTTCACGGCCACCTGCGAGGGGGAGAGCGGGGTCAGAGGGTCCCAGGGCTGTCCCCAAACGGGGTGGCACTCCCAGAGTGGCAGGGAGGGACAGGAACGTCCCCAGGGCTGTCCCCAAACGGGGTGGCACTCCCAGAGTGACAGGGGGAGGTGACAGGACCATCCCCAGGGCTGTCCCCAAACGGGGTGGCACTCCCAGAGTGGCAGGGAAGGGACAGGACCATCCCCAGGGCTGTCCCCAAACGGGGTGGCACTCCCAGAGTGACAGGGAGGTGACAGGACCATCCCCAGGGCTGTCCCCAAAACGGGGTGGCACTCCCAGAGTGGCAGGGAAGGGACAGGACCATCCCCAGGGCTGTCCCCAAAACGGGGTGGCACTCCCCAGAGTGGCAGGGAAGGGACAGGACCATCCCCAGGGCTGTCCCCACACCGGGGTGGCACTCCCAGAGTGGCAGGGAAGGGACAGGACCATCCCCAGGGCTGTCCCCAAACGGGTGGCACTCCCAGAGTGGCAGGGAAGGGACAGGACCATCCCCAGGGCTGTCCCCACACCGTGGTGGCACTGCCAGAGTGACAGGGAAGGGGACAGGACCATCCCCAGGGCTGTCCCCACACCATGGTGGCACTGCTGAGGGGAGGAGCAGGAACCTGTCCCTGTCCCTGGTGGCACTCACAGGGCAAAGTCCCAGGAAGCAGTTCCCACGCTGTGGTGGCAATTGTGGGACAGTGACTGGGAGCCTGTCCCCACACCTTGGTGACACTCATGGGATGAGTTCTGAGAGCCTGGGACCATCCCTGTGCCATGGTGGCTCTCCCAGGGCACGGATCAGGACCCAGAAGTGTCCCCACACCACGGTGACAGTCACAGCTGAGGACCAGGAAACTCATTCCCGTGCCAGGTGGCACTCCCAGGGCAGGGACCAGAAGCCAGAGCTGTCCCCACACCACGGTGGCACCCACAGGACAACAGGCCTGTCCCTGCAGTGACACCCACAGGACCTGTCCCCACACTGTGGTGGCACTCACTGCTGGGGACAGGAAGCCCATCCCTGGGCCATGGGGGCACTCCCAGGGCAAGGACCAGCACACAAAGCTGTCCCTGGGCCATGGTGGCACTTAGAGCACAAGGACTGTCCCCACGCTGTGGTGGCACCCACGGGACAAGAGCCACAATCCTGTCCTCACAGTGTGGTGGCACCCACAGGACACAGCCTGTCCCTGTGCCATGGTGGCACTTAGGACTGTCCCCACACCGTGGTGGCACCCCCAGGACTGGCATGGGGACTCCAGGACTGTCCCCACAGTGTGGTGGCACCCCCAGGATTGCCATGGCAAGTCCAGGACTGTCCCCACAGTGTGGTGGCACCCCCAGGACTGGCATGGCAAGTCCAGGACTGTCCCCACAGTGTGGTGGCACCCCAGGATTGCCATGAGGAGTCCAGGACTGTCCCCACAGTGTGGTGGCACCCCCAGGATTGCCATGAGGAGTCCAGGACTGTCCCCACAATGTGGTGGCACCCCCAGGACTGGCACGGGGAGTCCAGGACTGTCCCCACACTGTAGGGGCACCCCAGGATTGCCATGGGCAGTCCAGGACTGTCCCCACAGTGTGGTGGCACCCCAGGACTGGCACGGGAGTGGGCACCCCCAGGATTGCCATGGGCAGTCCAAGACCGTCCCCACACCGTGGTGGCACCCCCAGGACTGGCATGGGGAGTCCAGGACTGTCCCCACAGTGTGGTGGAACCCCCAGGACTGGCACAGGGAGTCCAGGACTGTCCCCACAGTGTGGTGGCAGCCCCAGGATTGCCATGGGGAGTCCAGGACTGTCCCCACAGTGTGGTGGAACCCCCAGGACTGGCACAGGGAGTCCAGGACTGTCCCCACACGTGGTGGCAGCCCTTGCCAGGACTCGGCACGATGGGGAGTCCAGGACTCAGTCCCCAAGCACCGTGGTGGCACCCCCAGGATTGCCATGGGCAGTCCAGGACTGTCCCCACACCGTGGTGGCACCCCCAGGATTGCCATGGGCAGTCCAGGACTGTCCCCACAGTGTGGTGGAACCCCCAGGATTGCCATGAGGAGTCCAGGACTGTCCCCACAGTGTGGTGGCACCCCAGGATTGCCATGAGGAGTCCAGGACTGTCCCCACAGTGTGGTGGCACCCCCAGGACTGGCACAGGGAGTCCAGGACTGTCCCCACACCGTGGTGGCACCCCCAGGACTGGCACAGGGAGTCCAGGACTGTCCCCACACCGTGGTGGCAGCCCAAGGACTGGCATGGGCAGTCCAGGACTGTCCCCACACCGCAGGGGCACCCCCAGCACGCAGCCCCACCCCGTCCCCGCGCTGCCCCCAGCCCACCCCGGTGCCCCTCACCTCCTTGCCGGTCAGCACGTGCCGGGCCAGCTTGACCTTGGCGAAGTTGCCCTTGCCGATGGTTTTGAGGAGCCGGTAGTTGCCGATGTGCGGCTGCTCCTCGGCGGCCGTGCCCGCGTTGCGGCCCCGCAGCATGCTGGCCTTGCCGCCGCCCTTGCCCTCCACGGCGGCGGGCTGCGGGACAGCGAGGGACCGTGAGGGGACGGCCAGGGCCCGCCGAGCGCGCGGCCCCGCAGCGCCCCGGGCTCCCCGCGGCTCCGGGGCTCCGGCAGGAGCCGGGAGCAAAGTCCGGAGCGGAGCCGCGCCCGGCCCGGCCCGGCGGGAGCCGCCCCCGATACCTGACGCAAGCGCGGCGGTTTCGGGCCGGGCCGGGGCTGGGAAGGGGCCGGCGCGGGTCGCCCCTGCCCGGGAGGGGACACGGCCACGGCCACCCTGGCCCCGCTCCCCTCCCGACAATTCTGCGGCCCAATATCAGGATTTTAGCACCTGGACAGAGCTCACGCGCCCCCCGAAATAACATCAGCACAAAGCCCCTGTTCCTGCAGCCCGAAGGTCACCCGGGCTCCGGGGACACTTTGGGGTGTCCCTGCCGGGCAGCGAGCGCCGGCGCTGCTGGTGTCACCCGCCCGGGGCTGTCACCGCTCCGGTGACACCGGAGATAACGGGAGCGCGTGAGCGGGCGGGGAGGCCGGGCCAACCCCCCTCCCCGGGGGATCTGCGGCCCCCCAAAACCCCGCCGGGTTTGTTTTTGTGGGGGCACATGTCGGGGTGCCCCCCTCCCCCCCGTGGGAAGGAAACGGCTGGCGGAAGCCGTGGGGGAGGTGCCGGCGATGGCGCAACCGAACCCCCAGATTTGGGGGGAGAACGCGGCGCGTTGGGGCCGGGGGGGGACTGGAGCCTCCCCCTCCCCCCAAAGCCGGCGCGGTGCTGTGGGAAAAGTGAAGGAAATCGGGGTTTCTGCCAAAAAACTGCCGTGGCAACGGGGCGGGAGCGTGCGGAGCCATCTGGCCGCGCTGCCGGGACTCGGCCGGGCTGAGGCGGCACCGGCACCGGAGCTCCGAACCCTCCCGGGGCTCGGCACCGGCACCAGAACCCCCCGAACCCTCCCGGGGCTCGGTGGCGGCACGCGGGCGGCGCTCCGGGCATTTCCTCTTCTCGGCGAGGCCCGAGTGGCCAAAAATTGGGCAAATACGGCCAAGGAGGCACCGCCCGGCACGGGTGACACCGGGGCAGCGTCACCGGCACCGGGAAGGCCCCGGTGCCCCCCCGCGGGAGCGGCGCTCGCTGCCCCAGCCCCGCCGAGCCCCTCGTGCCTCAGTTTCCCCACGCCGCCCGCCCCGGGGGGACTCACCCTGGGCACCCCGAGCGCCGGGAACGGGGCGGTGCCGGCGGCAGGGAAGGAGGGAGCGAGCGGGGACCGGCTCGACCGGTCGGGGCTGAGGCCGCAGCGGGACAGGGCGGGGTGCGGCCGGGAACACCTGGAGCGGCGGGGCGGGGAGAGCGGGGCGGAAAGGGGGACCCGCAGCGGGGGGAGCGGGACGGGAGGGGCCCGAGGGGCCGAAAGGCCGGGAACGGCCACTGGAACCGGCGCTGGAATCGCCACCGAATGGCCACCGGAATGGTGGCAGCGGTGACGGCGATGGGGCTGCGGTGACGTCACCGGGACAGGTGTGATGTCACCGGGCACGGTGTGATGTCACCAGAGCTGCAGTGATGTCACCAGGCAGGTGTGAGGATCCCGGAGCCCGGAGGTGTCGATGCCACCAGCAGCCGCCCACGCCCAACTGGTGCCAACTGGCGGCGACGGGAGCGGCCCCGGTGGCACCGGTGGCACCAGGGACCCCAGCACGGCACGGCGGTGGCAGCAGCGGCAGCGCCGGCTCCTGTGGCGCCACTCAAATGGCAGCCAAATTTAGGTGGTTTTGAGGATTTTTTTATCTCCAACCCCACCGGACTGGGCTCGGGGTGAGGGAGGAGTTGGGGTTTGGGGGGCACGGGAGAGACCCCCGATTTCGGCTGCGGGGCTCGGGGAGATGCGCAGCCCCCCCCACACGGCGCTGCCGCCCCTCCCCAAATCTTCCCAGCCAGGAATAATTTTGCTCTGGTGTTACATAACGGCGGATAGAAGAGAGGAAAAGCACCCAAAAGGAGGAGGGGGGGCCCGATGCCACAGCCAGGGCCACAGAACAGGTGGCATCGCCCTGCCCTGGCTTGGGGACACGGGGACGAGGCCACCTGTGCCCCCCCACGCCCTGCTGGGGTCACTCCTCAGCTCCTGGGGGGCACAGAAAGGGTGAAGCCCCCCCAAAATATCACCCAAAACGGGGGCTGACACAGGTGGGGGGGCTGAGGAGCCCCCCAGGTGCTCCCCAAAAAGGCTGAGCCAGCAGCGGGGTCTCCCACCAGCAACAGAAGCTGGGGGCAGAGAGGGGCCCCAAGAGCCCCCCCAAACCCACCCCCAAAACGGGGAACCCCCCTCCCAGCTGCCCCCAAAGGGGTTTGGGCCTCAGCCCCCCCACACTCAAACACACAGGGGGGTGAAGCTCCCCCTTCCCCACCCTGGGGGGGGCTGGTTCCCGCTCCCAGCGCTCAGACCTGCAGAGATTTGGGGGGCTCACCCCCCAGAGCCCCCCCACGCCCGGGGAGGGCGCTGAGCCCGAGGCAGCGCTGCCGCCGCCCCCACAGCCCCTCCGATGGGGGGGCGCAGCACGGAGGGGGTGGGGAAGGGGCTGGGCTGACGCCCCCACACCCCGATCGTGCAGCCACCGAGCTGGGGGGGGGACAATGACACCCCGAACGTGCCCCCCACAGCCGATCCCAGACACTGGGGGTGCAGTGTGGGGGTCTGGCACCCCCTGTCACCCCTCTCCATTTGGGGTGCAAGGCTTGACGCCCTCACTCAAAATTTGGGGTCCTGCACACAAATCCCTCTGCTGCTCTTCAGGCAGCCCCAAAATTTGGGGAGGGGTTCATCCCAGGAGAGCCCCAGAGCACCAAATCCGGCCCTGAAGGGGGGCCAGGCTCAGGACCCCCCACCCCACAGGAGGGTCTGGGCCGTGGGAGACCCCAGGGTCCTGCCTGGGGATGGAAGGGAGGAACTGGGGGTCCCCTGAGACCCCCCTTTTCCAGCTCACAGAGCCCCTCAGAGCCCTGTTCCCTCACTAAACAATCCCAGAGCCCCTCAGGCCCTCTTGTCCCTTCACAGAGGGATCCAAATCCCCCAGATCCCCTCCCTTCTCCTTCCCCAAATCCCCTTTTCCTCTCCCAAAAATGTCCCACGACCCCCTCAGACTCCCTCATTTTCCCTCTCAGACCCCCTCTTTCCTCTCAAAAAACAACCCAGCTTCCCGTCACACACTCTTTTTACCTCACAAAATCCCTCAAACCCCTCTCAGGCCTCACGTTCCCCTCACAATCAGACCCCAGACCCTTTTCGCTCCTCCAGCAGCGCCTTTTCTCTCACAAACCGGCCCGGGTCCCCCGTTTTCCATCACACAACAACCCCACACTCTCCTCTCCAGCCCCACTTTCCCTTTCAGATCTCCGTTTTTCCTCCTCAAAAACCAGCCCAGGTCCCCCTCAAAACACCCTTTTTACCTCACGAAATGACTGAGGCCTCTCTGACACTGTTTTTCCCTCACAAACCGACCCCAGACTCTCCATCCCCTCACATTAATGTCTCAGACCCTCTCAGTCCCCTTTTTTTCCACATGGACGGGACCAAACCCCCCAAAATTCTCCTTTTCACCCTCTCAGATCGCCCCTTGCCCCTCACAAATCAGTCCACGAGCCCCTCCGAGCCCCTCTTTCCCCTCCTAAACCCACCCCGAACTCCGCTTTTCCCCTCACAAACGGGCTCACGATGCCCTCAAACCGCTTTTTCCCCGCTCAGATCCCCCTTTTCCCCTCACAGAAATCGCCCAGACGCCCTCAGCCGCCCCTTCCCCTCACAAAATTCCGATTTTCCCCCCGCCGCCCCTCTCCCCTCACGCGGAGCCGGGTTCCCGTTCACCCGCAGCCGATCCCCGCCTCACCTGCTCCGCGTCCCTCTCGTTGACGGTCGGCAAAGGGCTGCGACCGCTGCTCGACATGGCGGCCCCCCCCCCGCGCCGCCGGCGACTATCGCGATAGGGGGAAGCCGCGGCAGGCGGTGTGCGGGGAGGGGGAAGGGGAAGCAGGGGAGCTCAGGGAGCGGGGGGGGCCAGGCCAACGGCATTGGGGGGGCCGGGAGAGGAGCAGGGGGAGCGGGCGGGGTCCGCCCGGCCCGGCCCGGCCGCCGCCGCCGCCGCCTCACGCCGCCGCCGCCTCAGCACCCCGCGGCTCCCAACATGGCGGCCGCCGCCGGCCCTCGGCCATTTCCGCCGCCGCGCCGGAAACACCCGACACGCCTCCCCGCGCCGCTTCGGCTCTTCCCGGAGAGGTTCGGCTCAGGCTTCGAGGGTTTCCGCCTCCCGCACGGAGTTACCCGAAGCTTCCTTCGGTACTTTCCGCTGAGCGCCGCGAGAAGAGCCGAGCGCCACCCGCGCCGCCGCGACCCCGAGTGGAGCCGGAAATACCCGAGGGAGGCCGAAGCAGCCGAGTGGATGCGGAAAGACCCGAACACCTCTAGACAGCCTTCGGGCGCTTCCGCCTCTGACGGAAACACCCGAGCGGAGCCGAATCCCTCCCAGCCCTGATGGGGACCCCGGGGTGGGGCGGGGGGCGGAGGAACACAGGACCCTCCCCGAATTTGGGGGGCTCTCCCGGACACCTAGGCCCTCCCCGAACTTGGGGGGGCTTTCCTGGACGCCTGGGTTCTCCCCAGTTTCTGTCTGCACTGGGAGCACTGGGAGGGGGCACGCACAGAGGGGCGTGTCCTCATCCTCGCCACGCCCCCTTTGGACCAAATGGGCGTGGCCGGGGCGGGATGGGGGATGGGGGGTTCCATGGGTGCCCCATCGCTCCGCGACCCCCGGGCGGGGATGGAGGGGGGTGCACGGGGGAGGGGAGCACCCAGGGGGTCCCCCTTCCCTCCCTTCTGGGGGGATCCCCCTTTAAAACCCTCGCCACAGCTTTTCTGTGCTCAGACCTGCCGGGGGCTCCTCGCCATCCCGCGTAGCCCCCCGTAGCGGGAGGGGCGGGCTCTGGGGGGGGGATGGGAAAGGCGTGCGGCCCCTTTAAATTTACCCAGGAGCCCTTAAAGGAGCCCCAGGGGCCCCACGGCCGCGTCCCCACCCCGGTCTGCCCCCGCCCGCCGCCGCCGCCGCCCCGGGCCCGCCATGGAGCCCCCGGGCCCCCGGGCCGCCCCCCGCCCGCTCCCGGCCCCCCCAGCCCAGGTGAGCACCGCGAGGGCGGGGGGGGAACGGGGGTGCGGTGGGACCCCCTTGCAGCACAATGGGAGCTGGCCCTTTAAGGAGCCCCCCGATCCCCGGGGGGGTCCCAGCCCTTTGCCGTGCCCTGTCATCGGCTGGGAGGCCCCGGCTCTCTAAGGGGTTGCTGTCCCTTTAAGATGCTCTGATTCAATTCAGGGTGCCCCTGTTGCTTTAAGATGTCTCCATCCGTTTAAATTATCCCAGGTCCTTTAACACGTCCCCAGGGATTTAGGGATTTAGGAATTCAGAGATTTAGGGATTTAGGATGTCCGTGTGCATTTCTCATGCCCCCATCCCATTCGGGCGGTCCCTGCCCCTTTAAGGCGTCCCCATCCCATTAAAGGATCTCTGTCCCTTGAGGATGCCCACAGGAATTTAGGATGCCCCTGCCCCTTCCAGATGTCCCCGACCCTTTAAGATGTCCCTGCCCTCCCTTTCCCTCCCTCCCCATTTAAGGACCCTTCCCTTTAAGAACCCCTGACTCTTTCAAAAAATGCCCTGTGCCCCTCCCATTTTGCTGCTCTGTCCCTTTAAGACCCCCCAACCCTTCCCCCAAATCCTGGGTGTCCCTGAACCTTTCAGACCCCCCAAATGCCTGAACCTCCCCCAAAACCTTGACCTCCCTCCCCTGCAGCCCCTTCCCGCGGGGGCAGCCGCCGGAGCCTGGAGAACCGGGAGAAGCCTCGGGAACATCCCAGGGAGCCCCAGAAGCCCCAAAAGCCCCAGGATCACCTCCAAAAGCACCAGGATCACCCCCGGGATCACCCCCAGAAACTCCAGAATCACCCCGGGATCACACCTAGAATCACCCCCAGAAGCTCCAGGACCATTCCCAGGATCACCTCCAAAGCTCCAGGATCACCCCCGGGAGCCTCCCCGGGATCACCCCCAGTACCACCCCCAGGATCACCCCCAGAAGCTCCAGGATCACCCCCGGGGTTACCCCAGAATCACCTCCAGGATCACCCCCGGGATCACCCCCAAAAGCTCCAGGATGACCCCGAGAGCACACCCGGGAGCTCCAGGATCACTCCCAGAATCACCCCCAGGATCACCCCCAGAAGCTGCAGGACCCCCCAGGACCCCCCCGGGAGCCGCCCCGGGACCATCGCCGCTACTAACCCCCGAGCGCTGGCGCTCCGAGTTCCTGACGGAGCTCAGCGCGGCGCGGCGGCGTGCGCTGCCTGGTGTGCGGCAGCGCCCTGGCCTCGCTCAAGCTCAGCACCATCAAGCGCCACATCCGCCAGGAGCACCCCTACTCCGGAGCCTGGGGGCCCCGCGAGAAGCAGCTGCTGCTGCGCTCCTGGGAGGCGCAGCCGGGGCGCGGCCCCCGCCCCCAGGCGGCCCCTGGCGGCACCTGCGGGGCAGGTACGGGCTGGGCGGGGCGGGGGAGGCGGGCGTGGCTCCCTGAAGAGAGCGGCAGCACTTTAAATGTGGCCACGCCCCTTTAGGAGTACTGTCCCTTTAAATGTGGTCACGCCCCTTTACGAGTACTGTCCCTTTAAATGTGGCCACGCCCCTTTAGGAGTACTGTCCCTTTAAATGTGGTCACGCCCCTTTAGAGCAGCGCTGTCACTTTAAAAATGGTCACACCCCTTTAGAGCAGTACTGTCCCTTTAAATGTGGCCACACCCTTTAGAGCAGTACTGTCACTTTAAAAGTGGCCACGCCCCTTTAGAGCAGCACTGTCACTTTAAATGTGGCCACGCCCCTTTAGAGCAGTACTGTCACTTTAAATGTGGCCACGCCCCTTTAGAGCAGTACTGGCACTTTAAATGTGGCCACGCCCCTTTAGAGCAGTACTGTCACTTTAAATGTGGCCACGCCCCTTTAGAGCAGTACTGTCACTTTAAATGTGGCCACGCCCCTTTAGAGCAGTACTGTCACTTTAAATGTGACCACGCCCCTTTAGAGCAGTACTGTCACTTTAAATGTGACCACGCCCCTTTAGAGCAGTACTGGCACTTTAAATGTGGCCCGCCCCTTTAGAGCAGCACTGTCACTTTAAATGTGGCCACACCCTTTAGTTGTCACCCATTTACCTTCAGGCCACGCCCCCACTCAGCGCAATTCTGCCCTGACCACGCCCTCTCTGGCTGTAGCCACACCCCTTTGTAGTCACGCCACGCCCATTTAAGATGTGCGGCCCCTTTAAATGCCACACCTCAAATCAAGGCCACGCCTCGTTTATTAAGCCACGCCCTTTAAAGGGACACTGTCCCTTTAAGACCAGCCCCACCCAGACCACACCCAGTCCCTCAGCCCCGTCCCTCCCTGTGGCTTCTCCCATGTCCCTGTCCCCAAGCTGTCCCCAAGCTGTCCCCAACACCCCCGCGACCCCCGGCCCCCCTGTCCCCTCGCTGCCCGCTGTCCCCTCCCCGCAGGGCGCCGCCCCCCGTCCCCAAAGGCCACCGGGGTGTCCCCGGGGGCCGCTGCCGCTGCCGGGGACTCCCTGCGGGGGTGGCTGCGGGCCGAGCTGCGCCGGGACCTGGAGGCCGGGGGCCACCGGCTGCGCTGCCTGCTGTGCCGCTGTCCCCTGCCCTCGCTGCACCTCGGCCACATCCGCAGCCACGCGCTGGCAGCGCACCCGGCCAGCCTGCGGGGACACGGGGACACGGGGACAGGGCGGGGACACGGGGACAGCCTGCGGGGACAGCGGGGACAGGGCGGGGACAGCCTGCGGGGACACGGGGACAGCCTGCGGGGACACGGGGACACAGGGACAGCCTGCGGGGACAGCCTGCGGGGACAGCGGGGACACAGGGACAGCCTGCAGGGACACCCGGACAGCCTGCGGGGACACGGGGACAGGGCGGGGACAGCGTGCGGGGACACGAGGGACAGCCTGGGGGACAGCAGGGACAGGGGCGGGGACACGGGGACACGGGGACAGCCTGCGGGGACACGGGGACACGGGGACAGGGTGGGGACACTGAGGTGGGGGCCCGGTGCCAGGGCAGGGGGACAGGAGGGGACAGGAGGGGACAGGAGGGGACAGGGAGGGGACAGGAGGGGACAGGGAGGTGACAGGAGGGGACAGGAGGGGACAGGGAGGTGACAGGAGGGGACAGGGAGGGGACAGGAGGGGACAGGGAGGGGGACAGGGGAGGGGACAGGGAGGTGACAGCGCTGTCCCCCAGCCCCGGCCCCACCGAGGAGGAGGAAGGGGGCTGCAGGAGGGCGGGGGGCACAGGAGCCCCGGCCTGAGCCCCCGGGATGGGGACACTGGGGCGACCCCTGTGCCACCCTCGGGGTGCCACCACCCCAATGTCCCCCCGGTGTCACTGTCACCCCCCGGTGTCACCTTATTTGTGTGTGTGTGTCACCCCTTTTGTACCCGACCCCAAATAAACCCCCAGAGACCCCCCGGGGTCATGGGGACACTTGGGGACATCTGAGAGCAACAGGGGACACTGGGGGGGTCCCAGGGTCATTCTGGGGATCCCAGAGATATTTTGGGGGTCCCAGGGATATTTGGGGGTCCCAGGCCCATTCTGGGGGTCCCAGGGACATTTTGGGAGTCCCAGGCCCATTCTGGGGGTGTCCCAGGCCCATTCTGGGGGTCCCAGGGCCATTTGGGGGTCCCAAGCCCATTTTGGAGATCCCAGGGATATTCTGGGGTCCCAGGGATATTTGGGGGTCCCAGGGATATTCTGGGGTCCCAGGCCCATTCTGGGGGTCCAAGCCCATTTTGGAGATCCCAGGGATATTCGGGGGTCCCAGGGATATTTGGGGGTCCCAGGGATATTCTGGGGGTCCCAGGCCCATTCTGGGGGTCCCAAGCCCATTTTGGAGATCCCAGGGATATTCGGGGGTCCCAGGGATATTTGGGGGTCCCAGGCCCATTTGGGGGTCCCAGCACCACGCCCGGCCTTCTCACGGTGTTTTGGTGTTTTATTGTTGCCGCAGCCCCGCGGGTGGATTTTGGGGGGTCCCCATTTCCCACCCCCAGAGCGAAGGGGGGCTCGGGTGGGGGAAGCGCAGTTTGGGGGGGCTGTGGGAAGGGCTGAGCCCCCTCCCCATTTACAGCAGTTACAGACATTTCACCTCAATGAACGTTAAAAAAAAATAAAAGGGGGGGAGGGAAACGAGTTTGGGGAGCCCCCCCGGGGAGAGTGGTTTGGGGAGGGGGGTGTGAAATTTTGGGGTTCAGGCCCCCAATTTCAACTGGGGGGGGCACAGACAAACGTCACTGTGAGATTGGGGGAAGGGGGAGAAGTTTGGGGGGGTGGGGGGGGTTTGGAGGGGGGGAGGAGACAAGCTCGGAGTGGGGGGCACCGCTGGGCACCCCAAAATTCCCTCCCCCACCCTGGGGTTTATTCCGGCTTCTTCTTGGCCAGACCGGGAGCTTCGCCTGGATCCTACAGAGAGAGGGGGAGAGGTGATTCGGGGGGGTCCCCAGGATTTTTTGGGGGTCCCCAGGGTTTCGGGGGGGTCCCCAGGATTTTTTGGGGGTCCCCAGGGTGTTTTGGGGGTCCCCAGGGTTTTGGGGGGCCCTGTGAGCACCTACTTGGCCAGGAGCTCCTTGACCTGCCGGCGGACGAGGCCCATGTAGTGATGGATCTGCACCTGGGGGAGGGGGGAAATGGGGGTTTCAGGGTGTCCCCCCATTTCTGAGGTGTCCCCCTTCGTTTTGGGGGTGTCCCCCTTCGTTTTGGGGTGTCCCCCTTCCTTTTGGGGGGTGTCCCCTTGGTTTTGGGGGTCCCCTTTATTTTGGGGGGTTCTCAGTTGGGGCTCACCTGGTATTTCTCATACAGGGGTGGGGCGGCTGAAGGCCAAGATGTCGGCTGGGGGAAAAAAACGGGGGGGTGGGGGGTTAATCGGGGGAACCCCCCTCAGTGCCGATTTTGGGGGTCACCACCCCCAAATCAAAGCCTTGGGGAGGAGCACGGGGCTCTCACCGAGGATGAGGAGGGTGATGCCGTTGAAAACGGCTCCCACGTAGGTCAGCAGCCACATGGTCAGGGGCGAGCTGGGGGCACAGCAGAAGTTTTGGGGGGTCCTGGGGGGGTTTTGGGGTGAGGGGAGGGGGAGGAGGGGGAGGAAGGCTGCAAACCTCCAGGAATCCACCAGATCCTCCACCAGGAAGAGGCGCACGAGCAGCTGCAGCCCCTGGTTCAGGTGCCGCGCCACCACGGCCGCGTCGCCTGGAAACTCTCGGGGGACAGCGCCACGTCCAGGTCCAGGTACGCCCCTGGGGAGGGGGGACAGGTGAGGGGGAGCCAAAATCTGCACCCTGAACCCCAAAATCCCCACCCTGAACCCCAACACTTGTGTCTCAACTCCAAAAGCTGCATTTACCACCCCCTTCCCAAGCCCTGGAAACTCTCGGGGACAGCGCCACGTCCAGGTCCAGGTACGCCCTGGGGAGGGGGGGACAGGTGAGGGGGGAGCCAAAATCCTCACCCTGAACCCCAAAATCCCCATCCTGAACCCCAAAATCGCCATCCTGAACCCCAAAATCGCCACCATGAACCTCAAAATCCTCACCCTGAACCCCCAAAATCCCCACCTTGAACCCCAAAATCCCCACCTTGAACCCCAAAATTTTCCTGCAGCCCCTCTGGGAATCCCCAAATCTGCATCTACACCCCTGAATTTGTGTCTAAAGCCTAAAATTCCCTCCAAGCCCAACCCCTGAGGGACGGGGGCAGGTCCAGGGCAGAGATTGGGGTGGGGACACCCCAAAATCCCTCCTCACACCCCAAAATCCTCCTTCATACCCCCCAAAATCCCTCCTCACACCCCCAAAATCCTCCTTCATACCCCTCTGCACCCCCAAAATCCCCACTGAACCCCAACCCTCCCCCTGCCCAGAGCGAACCAGCAGCCAGGCCACCCCCAGGGTGACACTGCTGTCCCCAAACGGGGCTGGGGGTGTCCCCAAACCGGGCTGGGGCTGTCCCCAAACGGGCTGGGGCTGTCCCCAAACCAGCTGGGGGTGTCCCCAAACGGGCTGGGGCTGTCCCCAAACCAGCTGGGGGTGTCCCCAAACGGGCTGGGGCTGTCCCCAAACCGAGCTGGGGGTGTCCCAAACCGGGCTGGGGTGTCCCCAAACCGGGCTGGGGTGTCCCCAAACCGGGCTGGGGGTGTCCCCAAACCGGGCTGGGGGTGTCCCCAAACGGGGCTGGGGTGTCCCCAAACCAGGCTGGGGTGTCCCCAAACCAGCTGGGGTGTCCCCAAACGGGGCTGGGGCTGTCCCCAAACCGGGCTGGGGTGTCCCCAAACCAGCTGGGGCTGTCCCCAAACGGGCTGGGGCTGTCCCAAACCAGCTGGGGGTGTCCCCAAACCCGCTGGGGCTGTCCCCAAACGGGGCTGGGGGTGTCCCCAAACGGGGCTGGGGCTGTCCCCAAACGGGGCTGGGAGTGTCCCCAAACCCGCTGGGGCTGTCCCCAAACCAGCTGGGGGTGTCCCAAACCAGCTGGGGGTGTCCCCAAACGGGGCTGGGGCTGTCCCCAAACGGGGCTGGGGGTGTCCCCAAACCAGCTGGGGCTGTCCCCAAACCAGCTGGGGCTGTCCCCAAACGGGCTGGGGCTGTCCCCAGGCTCCCACCCCCCCAGACCCCCCGTACCTGAAGGGGTGCCCTCCTCGGACTTCTGCAGCGCCTGCACCACGGCGCGGTAGACGCGGAGGCTGATGGTGACCGAGAGCAGCGCCAGCGCCACGTGCGCCACCACGGTGACAGCGCTGAGCGTGGCCAGCGACAGCAGCAGCAGCAGGCTGGCCCCGAACGCCGCCGCGCTCCTCCGCACGTCCCGCCACAGCAGCAGCTCCTGCAGCGCTGGGACACCGCACGGGTCACAGGGGACACGGGGATGGACAGGGGACAGCAGGGGACACAGGGGACACAGGGGACAGGGGACAACGAGGGGATGGACAGGGGACAGCAGGGGACACAGGGGACACAGGGACAGGGGGTCACACAGGGACACAGGGACAGCAGGGACACAGGGGACACCGCAGGGTCACAGGGACACATGGGACATAGGGACACATAGGGACACAGGGGCAGGGGGACACACAGGGATGGACAGGGGAGACACACAGGGACACAGGGGACAGACAGGGGATGGGGGGACACAGGGGACAGCAGGGACAGGTGGGGACACACAGGGACAAAGGGGACAGTAAGGACAGGGGGAACACACGGGGATGGACAGGGTACGGGGGACAGGGGGGACACACAAGGACAAAAGGTACAGGGGGAACACACAGGGATGGACAGGGGGACAGGAGGGGACACACAGGGACACAGGGACAGCAGGGACAGGAGGGACACACAGGGACAGAGGAGGGACAGCAGGGACAGGGAGGGACACACAGGGACAGCAGGGGATGGGGGGGGTCATACAGGGACACACAGGGGGACAGAGGGGACATAGAGGGGACAGCCAGGACACACAGGGGGACAAGGAGGGGACAGAGTGACAAGGAAGGGGACATGGCGGGGACAATGAGGGGACACAGGGAGGACAAGGAGAGAACACAAGACGGGACAAGGAGGGGTCACGGGGGTGACAATGAGCGGGCACGGGGTGACAAGCACAGGTCACAGGACGATGAGGGGACACAGGTGGTGACAAGGACGGGACACAGGGGGACACTGAGGGTCACAGGGGGTCCCTGTGCTGTCCCCCACCCCCACCTGGCACTGGGACAAAACTCCCCCCAGTTCACCCCAAACTGAGCCCAACGCCCCCTTCCCTCTTCCCCAAACCTGCTAATTACCCTCGCTCATTAAAGCAACCCCCCGTTACACACAGCCCTTAATTACACCTTAATTACACCCCCACTAAAACAGGCGCTCATTAACCCCCCGAGTGTGCCGGCGGGTTTGGCCCCAAATCCCTGGATTTTACCCCAAAACAAGGCCCCAGGCACCTCCCCCAGCACCATTTTGGGGTGGGGTCTCCCCATTCCTCCTTTTTCTTTGCCCCATTTTGGGGTCCATCCACAGCCCCACCCCCACTGCTTTCGGCGCCATTCTGGGGGAAAAGGGCTCATTTTGGGTGAAAAAGGCTCATTCTGGGATGAAAAGGGCCCATTTTGGGGTGAAAAGGGCTCATTTTGGGATGGAAAATGCTCATTTTGGGGTGGAAAAGGCCCATTTTGGGATGGAAAAGGGCCCATTTTGGGATGAAAAGGGCCCTTTTGGGGCTTTACCTGGCAGGCAGGGGAGGGGCCCGGCCAGGGGGGGCCGGGGGGGCTCCCCCAGCTCCCGCAGCGCCCGCAGGGTCTGGTGCTCCTGCTCCCAGTGGGACCCCGGCGGGACCCTGGGGACATCCCTGGGGACAGCAGGGACATCCCTGGGGACATCCCTGGGGACATCCCCGGGCAGCAGGGGGGCCTCGCCCGGCCCCTCCTCGATGACGGTGTCGTCCGAGTCACCGGAGCTGTCGGCGTCGGCGGGGACAGTGGAGGTGGCACTGCCACCGCCGGGGACACTCCCAGGGACAGAGATGCCACTGCCAGCAGCGCTGATGTCACTCTTCATGGTGGTGACAGCGGTGACACCGTTCCCAGAGCCAGGGACAACACTGGGGACGCCACTGCCGACGGCACTGCCAACACCAGCGACGCCGTTCCCGATGCTGGTGACACCGGTGACAGCAGCGACAGCAGTGACACTGTTACCAATGCTGGTGACACCAGTGACACCAGTGACACTGCTCCCAGGGCTGGTGACACCAGTGACACCATTCCCAATACTGGTGACACCAGTGACAGCAGTGACACTGCTCCCAGTGCTGGTGACACCAGTGACACTATTACTGATGCTGGTGACACCATTCCCAATGCCAGTGACAGCAGTGACACTGCTCCCAGTGCTAGTGACACCAGTGACACCATTCCCAATGCCAGTGACACCAGTGACACCAGTGCCACCATTCCCGATGCTGGTGACACTGGTGATGCCGCTCCCAATGCTGGTGACACCAGTGCCACCATTCCCAATGCCAGTGACACCAGTGACACCATTCCCAATGCCAGTGACACCAGTGCCACCAGTGCCACCATTCCCGATGCCAGTGCCACCAGTGCCACCATTCCCGATGCCAGTGACACCAGTGCCACCATTCCCGATGCCAGTGACACCAGTGACGCCGGTGACGTCACTCCCGCCGCCGATGACGCCATCCCCGGCGCTGTCCCCGGCGCTGTCCCCGGCGCCGTCCCCGCGCCGCTCCACCAGGTCCCAGGAGAGCAGCTCGCTGGTGAAGCTGTGCATCTCCCGCACGCAGCGCGACACCTCCTCCAGCGCGGCGGCCGAGCCGGGCGGGGGCCGGCCCCTCCCGGGCAGCGCGGGGCCCGCGCGGGGCTGGGCCGGGAAGTGGCACACGCGGCCCTCGGGGATCTGCGCCAGCGCCGGCCCGAACTCGCGGTCGAAGGCGGCGCGGTCCGGGACCACCTCGAACGGCGACTCCGGCGACTCCGGGGGGCTCTGCGGGCCCCCCCCGCCCGGGGACACCCCCCGGTCCCGCCCGCCCGGGGCCGCTGGGGGGGGGACACGGTCAGGGGGGGTTGGGGTCCCCCAATCTGGGTGTCCCCCCCCGGTTTGTCCCACCCTCGAGCACCCCGCGGCGGTTTTGGGGTCCCCCCCCAGCCCAGCCATGCGGCACAATTTTGGGGTTCCCGTTCCAGCCATGCTGGGGAGTCCCTCCCTCCCCAAAATTCAGGGTTTCCCCCAGTCTCAGCCATGCACGGGGATGGTTTTTTGGGGTTCCCCCCACCCCCGTACAGAATTTGGGGGTCCCCCATCCCGGCCATGCAGGTGGGGATCAAGCGGCGGCACAGAGGCTCCTCCCCCCACCCCCAAATACACCCCAAAATCCGGGAGGAGAGACCCCAGTTTGGGGCTAAAAAACCCCAAATTTGGGGCTGAACCCAACCCCAATTTGGGGCTAAAAATTCCCAAATTTGGGGCTAAACCCAAACCCCAATTTGGGGCTAAACCCCCTCGGTTTGGGGTCAGAGTGACGGGGGTGCAGGTTGGGGGCGGCCCCCCCGAGCTCCTCAATTTGGGGCTAAACCTTCTGATTTTGAGGTTCAACCCCCAGCGTGGGGTCCGGAGCGAGGCTGGGGGTGGCACCAGCCCCCTCCCCACTCTGGGGGGTGGATTTTGGGGTCTCTCCCCGGATCCCAGCCCGGGGGGGTCGCACGGCGGCGGGTGGGGCACGGCGCAGGCAGGGCGGCAGTTTTGAGGCCAAACCACCCAAAACGACGATTTTCACTCTCAGCAGCAGCAGAGGGGGGGCCGTGCAAAGCTGGGGGGGGAGCAGCAGCCTTGGGGTGCAGGAGAGGGGTGGGGGCAAAGCTGAGGGGGCTCGCCCCAAGTAAAGGAAAAGAAAACGTGGTGAAGAGCAGGAAAGAGAGAAAATGAAAAATGTCTATTTTTGGAAAGCTTTAACCCTTTGTTGGCATTTCAGGGGGGGCTCAGCAGTGCTTAACTAAAAACAGGTGAAACCCCCAAAATCCAGGGGTTGTTTTTAGGGGGGTAAAATCCTCCCTCGATGTGACACTGAGACCCCCAAACCAACCTTGGGGAGCCCCAGGAGAGCTCTGGGTGTCCCCAAAGCGGCTCTGGGGAGCCCCCCCAAAATCCAGGGGGAGTTTTTAGGGTCGAGGCTTCCCCCTCCCCCTCAGACATTTTTCTTCCTGGGGATGCAGGAAAAAGGGGGGGGAGGGGGAGACTTGCCTGGTGAAGCCGCAAAGAGAGAAACGGGCTGGGAGGAGGAAGAGGAGGAGGAGGAGGAAGAATTGGGGGGATCTGCAAGAGAACACAGAGGGTGAGAGCTCAGCACTCCCCAAAATGCCCCAAACCCCCCCAAAATCCCCCCAAACCTCCCCCAAAAAAGGCGGGGCCGGCGCGGTGCAGCCTCGTCCCGGAGGGTGACGCAAAAACCACGAGGAAAATTCCAGTCCCGACCGAATTTTGGGGGGTTTCACCCCGGTTTTTTGCCAGCGTTTGGGGCAGGGAACGGTGCAGGGACGGTTCTCAGGGGTCACCCCGAAATCCCCACCGCCTGGACCCCCCCCGAGGGGGAGATTTTGGATTAAAACCATCGGAGTTTTGGGGGTTTTGTGGAGTCCAGGTCTGAAACTTGGGGTGAAACGCTGGGAATCGCCAAGTCAGGGTGTTCCGGAATGATCGCTGGAGCAGGGGGTGTCCCCGGAGGGGGAAACGCCCCCTCCCCAAAATTCCAGGGAAGGACGGACGGAGCAGCCGATCCCCAAATTCCCTCCCCAAAATAAAGAACAGCCAAGCTCCTTTGCTGCGGATTTTCCCCGTTTTTCTCAGGGATGTGGGGGTGGAGGTGTCACTGCCCATCAAAGCCGGCCTCTAAAACGCTTCTTCAGCGCCCAAATTTCCACTTCAAAATCTTTTTATCCTCCTAACCCCCCTAAAAACCTCATTTCCCCCTAAAATCCCCCTAGGAGCATCATTCCCCCAAATGTTCTCCCCAAATGCCTCTTTCCCTCAATTTACCCCGGAATTTCTTTAACTCCCTCATTTTTGTCACCTCTTGGTCTCACACCCACCCCCAAAAGGCCCCGTCACCCTCAAATCTCCCCAAAATCTGCTCCTCCGAGGCCTTTTTCTCCCTCATTTTTCCCCCTCGTGTTCTTCCCCCCCCATTTCTAACCTCCTCTAAAATACTTTTTACCTCACACCGAGCCCCCAAACGCCGCTCCCCCAATATCTGCCCCCAAAGGCCTCCTGCCCCCGTAAACACCCCTTAAAGTCTTTCCTTCCCTATTTCTGCCCCTCCCACCCCCTTTTTGCCTCACACCCAACGCCCCAAGGCTCCTTCCTCTCACGCCCCCGCCGAGGCCTCACCCCCCTCAGGCCCCGCAGGCCCCGCCCGGCCCTTACCGGCGCAGGACATGGAAGCGCCGCCCGTGCAGCCGCCGAGCGCGGCCTGCGCGGAGGAGGTGGAGGACGAGGAGCTGGAGGAGGAGGTGGAGGAGACGAGCGAGAACTGCCCGGCGGAATCGGACATCGCGGCGGCGGCGGAGCGCGGAGCGAGCCCGTCCGTGCGGGGCGGCGGCCGCGCCCCGACTGCGGGGGGGGCGGTGCCGAGAGGGGCGTGGCCGAAGCGAGCGAACCAATCGGCGTCCAGCACCTGCTGCAGGTGGGCGGGGCCGGAGCGCCCGGGCCAATCAGCGCCTGGCAATGGCCGCGCACCGCCCTCCCGCCGCAGCTCGGCGCTGGTGCGCATGCGTAGAACGAGGGGCCCCCGCAGTTGCTATGGCAGCAACGGGAGAAGGAGAAGCTGCGCCTGCGCGCGGCTGGAGGCGCGCGGTGCACGACGGGAGTTGTAGTCCCAGAGTGATGGGAAGGGGTTCTGAGGAGGTTCCTGTGAGGGAGGAAGGTTTTGGGGGTCTGCACGCCCACACTCCAGTCATAGGGTCTCCGATAGGGTGGAACGCCTCGTGTAATGCCCTCCTCAAGGCGGTGAAAGGCTGCAGGACGCTTCTCAGAGGGAGGGAGGAGAGGCCTGCACCCTCCTAAAGGGCCAGGAAGCCCCAGTTCCTGGGGGCGAGCCCGGAGCCGCTGCCTGAGGAGCACAGAGCGGCCGCAGAGCGCCCCGCTCAGGGCAAAGGGGCTGCGCGGACCTCCGGGGGGGGCGGGAGCCATAGAGAGCCGCTCGTAGCCCAGAGAGCGCCGCCAGGGCCTGGCAAAGCGCGCCCCCTGCCGGGCGGGATGGCCGCGGCCCGCACATCCGGGAAGGGCGGGGCCAGAGAGAATCACGTGAGATCACCTGACCCCGCCCGAGCCTTGGCCCCGCCCCCCGCGGAGCCCGCGGAGCCGCCAATGGCGGCGGGAGGCGCGGCTGTGACGTCACGGAGCCCCGCCCTCTTCATGGGAAGCGGGAGGGGGCGGGGCCTGGGCAATGCATGACGTGTGGCCGAGCCAATAGCGAGGCGAGGGCGGCGGCGCCCGGGCCAATCCAGCGCCGCGTTTGGGCAAAGGGGCAGGGTCTCGGTGGGGAGGGCGGGGCCGCTGGCCAGCGGCCAATGGGGGCGAGGGGCGGGGCCAGCCGGGCCAACGGGACACGGGGGGAAGCGGCGGCGGCGGAGCGGTGAGTGCGCACCACGTGACCTCCGGTATCGCCCGCCTGTCGCGACATGAGCCCCCGACAGAGGGCAGCGCCCGCAGGGGGCGGGGGGGGAAGGGCTGCGACCCTCGCGACCCCCGCACCCCGTGACCACCCCCCAAATGCACTGACCGCAATTTGGGACCCCCCTATGGGGCTGGGACCCCCCTATGGGGCCTGGGACCCTCTATGGGGGCAGAGACCCCCTCTATGGGGCAGAGACCCCCTGATGGGGCCTGGGACCCCCTTATGGGGGAGACCCCGCTATAGGGGTTGGGACCCCCCTACAGGGACTGGAACCCCCCTATAGGGGTTGGAACCCCACTATAGGGGCTGAGACCCCCCGATGGGGGCTGAGACCCCCCTATATGTGCCGGGACCCCTCTGCGAGCCCCCCCCTCTCGAGCCCCCGCAGCCCCCACGGAGCCGGAGCCCCAGTACGGACCAGTGCTCCCAGTACGGGGCCGGCGGTGTCCCCGCAGTGTCCCCAAAGTGCCCCAGGTGCCCCCGGGCCCCGCCGGACTTTGCCCCTCCCGGTCAATGATTCACCTGAGGGGGGGGGAATCGGGGGCGGGGGCTGCGGGAGAGGGCAGTGAGGGGTCCGAGAGAGGGACAGCGAGGGGACAGAGAGGGGACAGCGAGGGGACAGCGAGGGGACAGAGAGGGACAGCGCCCGCAGGGACAGGACACGGCCAGGGGACAGCGAGGGGACGGTACCGGGGCTGGGGGGGGTCTCGGGAGGGGGCCCGGGGGGTCTGGGGGCGAGCAGGGGCGGAGGGACACTCGAGCAAGGGGGGACAGTTGTGCAAGGGGTCCTGGGGGATTTTGGGGGGCTCCTATGCCGGGGGGGGTTAGTAAGGTGGGGAGGGTTGTGCAAGGTGGGGGAGGGGTTGTGCAAGGTGGGGGGGTTGTGCAAGGTGGGGAGGGGTGTGCAAGGTGGGGAGGGGTTGTGCAAGAGGGACAGGCCCGGGCAGGACCCCGAGTGTGCAAAGAGGGGGCGGGGAGGGAATTTGGGGGTGCAAAAGGTGTTTGGGCGAGGGGGGGGATGGTGCAGAAATTCCCGTGTGAACGGGGGGGAAATTTCGGGGGTGCGGGGGGGCGGGGAATAATTTTGGGGGCTGAGACCCCCGTGCAAAGCAGGAGGGTCAAAGGTCACTGGGTCAGAGGCGAGTGGGGGATGGGGGGGCCCTGGGGCATTTTTGGCCACTGGGGTCAAAGGTCACTGGGTCAGAGGGGATTGGGGGAGGGGATTCTCGGCGCGGTTTGGGGGTCGGGGCCGCACTGACCCCCTCCCCCCAGATGTTGCAGCTGTGCCGCCCCCGCGGGGCTGTCGCGCCCTCCTGAGGCTGCGGCTGCTCCAGGGCGCCCCGGCCCCGCCCCGGCCCCGCCGGGCCGCCAGCTACAGACCCCTGCGCAAGGTGCTGGTGGCCAACCGGGGTGAGCGCCGGGGCACCGAGACCCCGGGAGCCCCGAGATACCCCTGAGATACAACCTGGGACCCCCTGAGATACACCTGGGACCTCCCTGGGACCCCTGAGATACACCTGGGACCCTGAGATACACCTGGGACCCCTGAGATACCCCTGGGACCCCTGAGATACCCCGGGAGCCCCTGAGATACACCTGGGACCCCTGGGACCCCTGAGATACCCCTTAACCCACTGAGACCCCTGAGACACCCCTGGGACCCCTGAGACATCCCTGAGATACCCCTGGGACCCCTGAGATACCCCTGGGACCCCTGAGATACCCCTGGGACCCCTGAGATACCCCTGGGACCCTGAGATACCCCTGAGACCCCTGAGATACCCCTGGGACCCCCTGAACCCACTGAGACCCCTGAGATACTACCTGGGACCCCTGGGACCCCTGAGATACCCCTTAACCCACTGAGACCCACCTGAGACACCCCTGGGACCCCTGAGACATCCCTGAGATACCCCTGGGACCCCCTGGGACCCCCTGAGACCCCCAGAACCCCACTGAGACCCTCTGGGACCCCTGGAACCCACTGGGACCCCCTGAGACCACCCTGAACCCCACTGAGCCCCTCTGAGCTCCCCCGACCCCTCTGTGCCCTCTGGACCCCCCGATGTCCCTTTAATCCCCCCGTGTCCCCTGGGCTGACCCCTGACCTCGTGTGGCCTCAGCTGAGACTGCCCAA